>JAMKCH010040913.1:0-39388 GCA_023653785.1 Ophioderma brevispina | reverse complement strand
CTAACAGAACCTATTTTAATTCTGTTCACCAAAACACCCCTACTTAAAAACTGGTAGTACCATTTCTATCTAAGCATAATGTTATTTCTTACGAGGTAACCGGTGTTTTTAATGTAGTTAAAATGTGTGATTTTCATGGAGGTGTTAACTAAGTGCACTGTATACTCACTCTCTGCACTGTCAGATTTGTATAGTTACTGATATGTATTACTGTAAAGGTACAATAGGGGATAATTGCACCCCCCCCCACCTAAAATGTCGTGTTCTTCTATTAAATCATGCTATTGTGGAATCCCGGTACGCATAATAAAAAACCAGAGGGACCAATCCTCAAATGAAATATGTGTAGTTTATATCATTAACAATTAAAAAAAGGTTTTTCATTTTTAAAATTATTCTTTTTTTTTTACCCCAATGTGAGAAAAATAGGGAAGCGGAAAAAGAAAAAAAAAAAAACCCCTATTAAAATGGTACATACCTCCACACATTTTAAAGGCAATTATGTATAGTTGTGGAAATGTCCATTCTTAATGATGACATGGATTTCCAGGCTTGTAACTAGCTTGAGTAATGGAGATAGGTGTTGTTTTTCAGAAATTGGGTTTTGAGAAATATTGTAAACATGAGATTTTTCATTTTGGCCATATTTGATGTAGTCATTCATAGACTTAACCTGGAATATTCGAAATACAAACAGAAGTGGTGAAAAGCACATTCTTTCAAATACATCTGGCCAGATCATTGAAATCCTCTCTTGTTGAAGTAGATTTATATAACCTTGAAACGTTGGATTTTGGTTTATTAAGCATTTTTTGTAAAATTGATTGAAAAGGCCTGATTTTAGGGGGGGTCTAGTCCCTCCTCATAGGGGGGCGCCCTATGGAATTTTTTTTTAAATAATTCAACACCCTCTGAGTTGTTGACCAAAGTGTTTCAAATTGCAAATATAGTTAAATTGGTTGACCTCATCTTTCACCTTTATATGGGAGCCTGCATGGTGCTTAAAAAAAAGATCACACTTAAATCTTTTACGTGGTAAAGTTTTGAAGAAAAAAATCTTTGAGGGTTGGGACTGAGATAATTGCCATGTGCTGTCCCAGACACAAGACATAAATGTGATCCCTTTCTTTGTAACAAAAAAAGCACCCCTTACCCCCGTTGTAATGTAGCACAATTGAACAATTGGAATACAATTTCCTCCTGGCCAAAATTAGCTTCTGTCTGCCCAAGCTCGAGTAAACTAGGATTGTTTTATTTGATCCGTTTTATCTCATACAGAGTCCAAGACTAGCCAGTGAGGGCAAATGCAAGCAACAGGCACATGTTGGAGAAGCAGGGGGAGGACATAAACAACCTAAACCAAAGGCCACACTCATACCAGAAACTTTAGAGGGAATACGAGGCAAATAATTGAGATGGCCTTGAAGGACCAAACCACCCACACAAAGGTCACACTCATACAAGAATTTAGATGACTACGAGGCAATAGTTGGAAATGGCATCACCAAAACGAAGGAACAACTCAAGAACTTTAGATAAAGAGGATTGTAATGGTTGAGAGGGCTTGAAGGACATCAAAACCCAAAGGCCACCACTCATACAAGGAATTTTAGTAAAGAGGATGGTAATGGTTGAGATGGATTGAAGGACACAAAACAAAAGGCCACACCATACAAGCACTTTAGATAACGAGGATTGTAATGGTGAGATGGCTTTGACGGATACACCCAAAGGCCACACACGCATACAAGAACTTTAGATAAAGAGGATGTAATGGTTGAGATGGCTTTGAAGGACACAAACCAAGGACACCACTCATACAAGAACTTTAGATAAAGAGGATTGTAATGGTTGAGAGGGCTTTGAAGGACACCAAACCAAAGGCCAACTCAGACAAGAAACTTTAGATAAAGAGGATGTTGTAATGTTGAGATGGCTTTGAAGGACACAAACCAAAGGCCACACTCATACAAGAACTTTAGATAAAGGAGGATGTGTAAGGTTGAGATGGCCTTTGAAGGGAACAACAAAGGCACCACTCTACAAGAAACTTAGGATAAAGAGGAGTAATGGTTGAGAGGCTGTGAAGGACAACCAACCAAAGGCCCACCCACGCATACAAGAACTTAGATAAAGAGGATGTAATGGTTGAGATGGCTTGAAGGACACAAACCAACGGCCACACTCATACAAGAATTTAGTAAAGGGATTGTAATGGTTGAGTGGCTTTGAAGGACACAAACCAAGGCCACACTCATACAAGAACTTAGAGATAAAGAGGATTAATGGTTGAGAGGCTTGAAGGACACCAAACCAAAGGCCACACTCAACAAGAACTTTAGATAAGAGGATGTTAATGGTTAAGTGATTTGAAGGACACAAACCAAAGGCCACACTCATACAGAACTTAGATAAAGAGGATGTAATGGTTGAGATGGGGGACTTTGGAAGGGACACAAACCAAAAAAGGGCCACACTCATAACAGAACTTTTAGATAAAGAGGATGTCATGGTTTGAGTGAAGATTTTGTTGAAGGACACAAACCAAAGGCCCACCCACTCATACCAAGCAAGAACTTTAGATTAAAGAGGATGTATGGTTGGATGGCTTTGAAGGACACAAACCAAAGGCCACACTCATACAAGAACTTTATATAAAGAGATGTAATGGTTGAGATGGTTTGAAGGACCACAAACCAAAGCCACACTCATAGCAAGAACTTTAGATAAGAGGATGTATGGTTGAGATGGCTTGAAGCCACAAACCAGAAGCCACCCTCATACAAGACCTTTAGATAAAGATGTAATCATTGGCATTGTGCTTGAAGGACACAAACTCAAAGCCACCCTCTACAGAACTTTTAGACGAATGCAAGCTAATAGCTAAGATTACTGAACACTTTTCCCTACTTTGGTCACTTCCACTTCAGTGGTTCCATTGTTTTAGGCCATTCACCTTGACAATTTTTAAAAACTAGCGAGACAGAGCAATTTTGACCGCAGACTGCTCTAAATTTCTAGCCAGAGTATCTCGCCTCGAGCACAATGTAACCAGATGTTCATAATACCCAGCGCCATCTTTTGACCATTTTCAATGAATGTTTCGCCACATTAAGACTGACAGTTGCAGCAGCCAATAGAGTTTTACCATTTGAAATCTTAAAAAATCGTAGACGAACCACTCAACTGATTCAATAAGTAAGATATCGTTGCAAACCTAACGAACACACGTCTTAAGAATTTGAAAAATTTATATTGTATAATTTGAAACAACGAAGAAAAAGTGCTTTTTTTTCATGCAAATTTACGAATAACAACTTTGAAGTAGCACCGTGTCACCAATTTAACTTCCTGGCCAAATACACTATTTCTTAAGTCGTTCAAAGGTTATTCTAACCGAACCTATCATAAACAATTTCTACAATGACCAATTTTCTGAATTTTGTCTGATGTCGCAAGTCTTTAATATAATTAATCTGCAAGCCTTTTCCTTTCATTTCACACAGGCTGGTGGGCTGGGCTGAGTCAAAGATCATGACATTCATCTAAATTTGCCTGTTGGGCGTTCGCTTTTCATACGTGTTGATTGCGTACTGCATATTGAAGCCTATTGTAAGGTGCGGGACGGTAATAATGTTCAAATAGAAGCGGTTGTTAAACGGTGATCACCGAACGTACGATTTTCAGAAGCGGAGAGGACCTAAGTGCAAATTTTTAGTAATTCAAATGTCAGCCATTCAGAACACAATCTCAGAGAAGCAAAATAAAAGGCTTAAGGGGTAATGTTTTGTTTTTTGTTTTTTTTTAAGTTAAAAATCAGACCTTTCTGATGTGAGTTCACTGGTCATTGGAAAATTCATTTCGCAGCCGTAAAAAAAAAATTGAGAAAAGGCCTTTTAAGGTCAAATTTCCTATCCCCACATCACACTAAAGGCTAATTTAAAGGTCCTGACGGCCATCCGGAACACCTACATGTACCAAATTCATAGCTGGTGACGATTGGTTTGTAGAATAGAAATAGGCCAAACACGAAAGATTTGTCAAAATTAGCCATTTTCGTCACAATACAATCACCCAAAATAGAGTTTTGAAAATTTATTTTTTTTTTTGATCGGGCCTCACAGTACTAGTGTGGAAAATGTTTTTTTTTTTTTTTTGGTTTTTTTTTTGGTTGTGTGGCCGCGCGTTAAGGCGATTGTTTTCTTGTTATGCCGGTTTGAAGATTTCCAATTTCCACCTTTTTTCTCGCCATTTTTTTTTAAATAAAATTAATTCTAGAAGCACAAGTGGACAGATGTCTATACACAGCGCAATCTTTTGACCATTTCAATTTATTTCCCACATTAATGACTGACAGTTTTGGATCAGCCATAAGGAGTTTACATTTGAAATCTTAAAAATTTAGACGAACCACTCAACTGATTGCAATAAGTAAGATATCGTTGCACCTAAGGAACACACGTTTAAGATTGAAAATTTATATTGGATAATTTTGAAAAAACAAGAAAAAGTGCTTTTTTCATGCAAATTTACGAATAACAACTTTGAAGTAGCACCGTGTCACCAATTTTAACGTACCTGGCCACAATCAATATTTCCCTTCAGTCGTTCAAAGGTTATTCTAACCGAACCTATCATAAAACACTTTCTACAATTGACCAATTTTCTGAATTGTCGGATTCGCAAGTGCCTTTTAATACGTAAATCTGCACGCCTTTTCCGTTCATTTAACACAGGCTGGGTTGGGCTGGGCGGAGTCAAATCATGACATGAATCGTAAATTTTGCCTGTTGGAGTTCGCTTTCCATACGTGGTGATTTTGCTTTGCATAATGAAGCCTACTGTAAGGTGCGGGACGGTATGGTAATAAGTTCAAATTTAGAGCGATTTTTACAAATTCCTGTGCGATTGGCCATTTTTCAATTGAAAACTGCAACATGATTATCAGTTGTCGGCCCACACAAGTTGCCGACGCGCCGGGAGGTTCAGTAATTGCCAATCTTATTCCCTAAAGTCCCTGGTTTGTGAGGGGCCAGGAATTTGCCTAGCATGGGTTCCGGTTAAGGTAGGATCATCGGACAAAATGGTCTACAAAAAAAATGACCATAAAATCAAATCCCTCTAAACTTGACTATGGAAGGATGAACTTTTCTCCACATATTTTTTTTAATTAATTACTTCCTAATTGTGGTAGTTTTGTATTATTTTAAAAAAATTCCCTAATTTTTTCATAAAATATTTTTCCCAGCCTAAATGAAGGTGCTTTTAAAAATGAAACTCCAGGGAGATGTGTATAAAACAAAAATTAACCTAAATTCCATCACGTTGTCTTTTTTAAATCAAGTGTTTAATTTTTAGCAAAATTATGTTAGGGAAAAAATTAATTAGGGAAAATTAAAAAACACTAATTTCAAATAGAAACACTCAATCGCAAAACAAAAATCAACGTGAGAATTTTCTAAATTGATTTACTTTCATAGGACACCTTATTCATCCCAAGGGAGTTGTAGTTCCCTCTAGGAAAAATTCTGAAAAGTGGAAACTACAGTATTTCTAGAATAATTGGCCAAAAAAGGTGTGGTGCGACCACCCTGTTCTGTTTTTGATGACATACAGAAAAAATAAAAAACTTATACTATGGATATATGATATTTCTCTCATACCATAAAAAAACAACACAATTCTTATAACTCATCATACTGAGAAGAAGAAATGAAATAAAAATGTGTAGTGTTTCACAAAATTGCCCCAGTTTGGTCCATTTTCTATACTGCCTAAATAAGTAAGTCACTGTACCAAATCTATGGGAATTTGCAAAAATGCATTATGTGACCTCTCCAAACCCCCTTTTTGGAAACAAAAAAAAAAATTAAAATTTGGCACATGTTTCTTTCACCAATACCAACATTCATTGAGAATTTCAACGAGATCTGGGCACGAAGCCGGAGCCGATAATCCTACCTTAAGGGTTTTACGGACACAACCAAAGGCCCACTCCTACAAGAACTTTGATGAATATGAGACAATAGTTCTGTGAAGTGGCTGTGAAGGACACAAACCACTTAAACCAAAGGCCACACTCAACAAGAACTTTTAGATGAAGAGGACACAATATTAAATGGCTTTGACAAGGGCACACCACCCAAAACCGAGCCAAAATCAGGGGCGGCACCAGGGGGTGGCAGAGATTTACCCGTCAGAGTGAAAATATTGAAATTTGCAGAATAGTTTAAAAGTGAAAGGTAAGTGAAGAATTTTCATAAGTGAATTTTTCCAACTGAAGATTAAGGCCCGGCACCACTTGATTTGTAGTTTCCGTTGCGCCGGGTCGGAATTAGACTGCAGGGCAAAAATTCATTATTTTGTAATAAGTCAGTATTTGTAAATAACTAGAAATTTCCATTAAGTTTTCCTCTCTCCTATAATCCAGATGGGACTCCAACTCAATCATAAGATTTTGCCATTCCACCCAAAACTTAGGGAAGTCAAATTGTTGTATATAACATTTAAAATTATAGACCTCATATTAGATCGATGTCATCTGCTTGGTGTAAAAGTGTAGGCATAAATTCAACTAGATTCAGAATGAACCAAAATTGAACTATGCCCTGGAAGAGCGGGCATAGTTAATGAACTATGCCCGGGACACCTTCCCAGGCGTAAAGGAAGTCGGTCGAACTATTCATCCGTATTATGGGTGTAAATATTGAACTGGTGTAAGAGATGAAAAATATAAGCAGCACCTGATCGTATTTTGTTACTCGTATGTTGAAAATGGCTGAATCGCAGCTCAGACCATCCGTATCAGCTTTGAGCTGTAGATGAAGGGCTAATACCAACGGCAGGTAAACTACACCGTGAAGATATTCGAGGATGATAAATTTGAATGTATGGCGCTGGCCATCTGTAGGCCATGTAAACTGCCCGAATTCGGAGTGCAATAAAGCAGTCAATGAATGCAAGGAAAATTGTACGCATCTTGCCGACAAAAAAAAAATGGCAAGAAGTCGATTACAGGGATCTGTTTGGACTCCAAATCACTTCCTCAACACATGAAAGGTTGATTGTTATTCTTCACAAGTTTTGCACCCTACGTTACCAAAATTGTTAAACCATGCATGCATGCCATGCCCATTACCATGGCCTACAACATGGCGATCCTGAGAGGGACCCCAGCTACAGGATAGCCACAGGCTATCCTGTAGCTGGGTCCCTCAACAAAATAGGGTTTTTAAATACTTGAACATCAAGTTTAATCTTAGCATCAACTTACCAAAATAGCTCCCCTAGTGTGTTTTGATCCAAATCATCTATATGCAAAGCTTATTTGATGAAAAGTAATTTTTGTAGTACCTATATATGAAGTGGACCACAACGACAGGATCATGATGATATAGGCCTGTGTTAGGCATCTGGCTCGGGCATCATGGCTTAGAATGTCCTTAACAATCAGATGACAAGAATCTATATATCGTATATAATTACGCCCCTATGGACAATAGTATGGTTTCGAGATCAACGAGGGCCTATAGTTTCAAACATGCTCCGAAATATAAAGCAGTCAATATTTGTATAATATTCTTCTCTAACTTGCTGCAGGGTCACAAAAGACAGGAGTCAATGATATGCCAACACGATTAAAAAAAATGCTATTGAAAAGGTACTATTGCCCCCGGCATGACACCATCAAGGGCAAAGGTCAATTTGGTACAGACAACTTTGTTCTTTCCGTGAAATTCAGGGAAATGTAGGAAATTTTATGCATTATAGAATTGAGCTTGTGAACCTTATCAGACCTGGAGATGTGGGCTTAATGTTTTCCCCCTAGATTGAAGGTCAAGGAAACCTAGTAGGGCCCTTGGTCTCAAGTTACAGTCAGAAGTTTATGTACATATAAAAACTACTTTATAAGTTTCCTTACAGTAGTCCAGATCAGTAGAAACTAGTTTTTAACACTTCAACAACTTCAGGGCAGCCAGCTAGGAGTATACAAGTACGAGTCAAAACAATTAATCAGAAAAAAGATAATTAAAATAGTTATGATTTCTGCTCACATGTGTTAACCTGGTCAAAAGCATTTTACACAATAGAAGGTGGGGGAGTAATTGCAGGCATTATTTTAAAACATTCTACTACAAAAAGTTGCATTTGCTTGCAATTGGTCCTGTATTGTTCATGCTTGATGAAAATAATGAGTAATTATAAACAAGCCGAGGTATTTTAATAATAGCTGGTCTTTATTATGACAAATCGTTTAATAGAACACCAGCACTGCTGTACAAGTTGCATTATTTCTTAGTATTTATGTTGTGTATTTGGACATCACACCAACCACCGCAATCAAAGGATGGTTGACTCGTTCTGTTTTCTCGCTCACATGGAAGTAACACCAAAAACATCAGATGAAGTTATACTAGTTTTCGGGATCTGTTCTCAATATGTGATAAGATTATACTAGAAAATTACACACAGGAGTATTTTGCCGATATGTTTAGGTTTAATTTTTTTCCTATTTGGAATCATTGTGAACAGTCACAAATGATTGATACCCTAGCGATAGTCCAATTTGCAGCTATCCCTCTTTTTGCGAAAGAGCATGGGTACATGACAAAATCGAAGACCCCCTCCAAAGGTTAATTCTGGCTCGTTACAAATTACAGGATCTCCCGTTGCAACTGTGGTATTTTGTGGTCGAATGGAAGCAGGGGTTATTGTGGTGCTCAACAAAATAGGTCTGCCTTGTCAGGCGTTAAAGATCATTGATAAGATAAGACCTGAAACTTACAAATGCGCTCAAAACGTATTTGTGCACACATAGCCTACAGAGTACAGTCATGCCAGAGTGCTCTTTGAATAAATTTCATGCCAAGACTTAGTCAGTGGTTATATTTAAGAGGGCTGTGGAGTGTATTCATTTGTATACAAATAATGAATGTTTATTCGTGCAATGGTAAGAATATTTCAGGGTTGAAAGGATGAAATGTTCATTCAAGAGGCGTAAGCCTATTCATTGCTTTGTTTTTCAATCTTCCCGTACAAAAACTCCTATAAAATTCTGCAAATGCAGAAAAAGTTTGACAGACTGGTTACAAGGCGCTCAGCCTGAGTTGAACTCCTGAAACCGTATGGAAGCATGGAAACATAGGCCAGGTGAACTTGGAGTGTGTTTATTACGTGAATTCTTGCATTTTTTAGGTGGAGGATATGCTCCACTCTTCAAAATATGAACATTAAATCAAACGTGGAATGATGAATGAAGTTGGTAGTTAGAGCGCCTTGAACAGGCTAAACAGGTCTAGCCGAGGTGAATGGAAGTTTAATTTTCAAACTCATGAAAATATTCTTCATTGCCACGAAATGAAACACATTATTTTTTATAAACAGTCTAAGTAGATCATTGTCTGTCCGCCTTCAACGTGTCATGCTATTAAAGCTCAGAATTGATAGTTTGACTTCGCCAACGGCTAAGCCTAGCAGCCTGGCATGCCTGCGCTGTGCTACTGTCAATTAGCAAGTTGCTTACGGACCCAGGGCCTAGCTCTGCAGGGCAAGGCCTAAATGTGACTTTAATTACCTTTCTTACTGTAGTCACTGCGTAAACGTGGGTTTCTGAAAGAAACCTCCATGGCCGGGAATTCCTCGTAGATCCTGCTGAAAAAGGAACGTTTGCCGGCAGAAGAAACAACAGATCGTGCTTCCATGTTCACTCACACAAAGACCGCAAGTTCCGAGGACTCGCTGCTGTACCGCAATCAACGCTGATCATAATAGCATAATAGTCGCGGCAAAGTTCCGTTATAGGTGCGGGCATTAGGTGACCGCGTTTTGTGAAGCCGAACGAGGGCAATGCAGAGGAACGAAACGTATGGAACAAAATGCACAGTATGAGACGTAAGCTATGCAATAATCATTTACTGCCATGTAACCCGAGAATCCTCCAATCAAAGGACAAGGAGCTTTTAGATGTTATATAATTAAAGCCATATTCATTGTTACTATCCAAGAGGCCACAATTATGGTGTGTTAGGGTGTTCCACACAATACACACTCCTCCATGGTGTAATACATGGCAGATATTGTGCTTACGGCCTTGCGCTCGGATGACGACTTCATCTGAATAGTACGCCAAAGGCAGGATTTGTAAAAGGATCATTTTTAAACTGGAACTCCAAAATGTGACATTCAGAGATGAATAGGGTACCAACAATGGTGTAAATATGAAGAAATAGTCCCATCCGGGAACCATGTTACATGTGACATGAAAGCAGCTGAATATCTTATACTATAAAGGTTTGAAACAATCTTAAGGCTGGATCATCGGCTATGGGCTTCGTGCCCAGATCTCATTGAAATTCTCAAGAAATGTTGGTTAGGGTGAAGAAACATCTGCTGCCAAATTTTAATTTTTTCCAAAAAGGCATTTTGGGAGATAGGTCACATAAGCATTCAAAATGCCATAGACTTGTACAGGGACTGATTTTGGAAGTATAGAGAAAATGGACCAAATTGGGGCCTTTGTGAAAAACTACACATTTTTATTCATTTCTTTCTCAGTCATGATGAGTTAAGATTGGGTGTGGTATGGTTAGAGAAATATCAAATATCCAGAGAATTTATATTTTCTGTATGTTCATTAAAAAACACGGAAAGGTGTCTGCAAATAAATGTCTTTTGGTGATTATTTCTAGAAATACGAAGTTTCACTTTCAGAATTTTTCCTAGAAGAAACTACAACTTCCTTGGTGTTGAATACGGGTCATATGAAAGAATCAAATTTAGAAAAGTCTCACGTTAGATTTGAGATTAGGGTTTCCTATTTGAAAGAAGGTGTTTTTAATTTTCCCTAAATTATTTTTCCCAACATCTTTTTCTAAAGGAATAAACACTGATAAAAAGCCAACGTGAAATTTAGGTAGTTTGTCTTTACACATATCCATGGAGTTCAGTTTAAAAGCACTTCCATTTAGGTGGGAAAAAATTATTTAATGAAAAATTAGGGAGATTTTTAAAAAAGAAATAAAAACACTAAAACAAATGCAGTCTCGAAAATGCAAAAATATGTGGAGGAAAGTCAATCCTTACCAAAAGCGAGTTTGGACTAAATTGATTTCAGGGATTTGATTTTATGGTCATTTTCTGTAAGACTTTTATCCGATGATCCTACATTAAGTCAAAAGAATACCATTTATATATTCTGTAAAATTAAACACCAACAAGGTTGACGATGCCAGGGGACACGAGTCCAACTTCATGAAATGACCTTAAATTGAGTTACAGGCAAAAAACAAGCCATAAAAGACATCAAAATATAGATTACAGAATCTTTTTTTAGCCTGGGTAGATCAGTCAGTGTTCAGACACTGCTTCCAATGATGCCTAGGGTTCCAGGATGACTTGGGATGGTCACATGCTTTGCACCCTATCTTATCGAAACGGGCTGCGATTACATATACAGCTACCCATCCGACACTTTTTAGACACACTACGGAATAAACATCTTGAACGTGTTTCTGAATTCATAGGGTGTTAGAAAAGAGGTGTCAGATGGGTCGGATTACGGAAACTCCCGTGATTAGCCATGTAATGGGATAAGGACAGGATGTTCTCATGGTTCTTGGAGGGGAATTCCAGTTTTAATAAATAGTTCTTATAGAAATCAAATCCAGAATTTCGTTCCCAAAGTGAAATCTCAGCAAGTGCCCTAAGGCGTATCAAATTTTATACCATTGCAACGGAGTGCTAGGGATCCTTTGGATTTCACTTTTACCCCCCTGATTCATAACCGGCGCTCTCTTTCTTTTTTGTCCCGCTGTCTCGACCTCTCCCCCTCGCCTCCTTCCCTTTATTTCTTCCTACCCGGTCTGTCTCTACCTTTTTTTTTTCTGTTTTCCGTTTTCTTATATTCCGTTCTCTCTCTTCTCCCTCTTACACTCCGTCAGTCTTTTGATACTTTTTATTCTCCTCTTTACCGATGTTCTTATTCCCCCCCATCCCTTCCTGAGGTATTTACTTCCTTGTTCCACACTCCACTCTTTATTTATATTGCCCCCTCTCCTAACTCTCCTCCTCTATTTTACTCCTTTATTCTCTCCCCCGTCGCCTACCCACCTACCTCTCTCCACTTTCACGGGGACTGAAATGCCCTTGTTTCCCTAACCCTCTTCTACTCCCTCTTACCGGCTCTTTCCCCTTTTCCTTTTTCTTATACCACCCACCTCGTCCCCTTTTCTTTCCCATTTGGACCCCCTCTGCGTTTTCCCCTTCCTCTCCTCTCTCCAATCCTATTAACTTTTCTGTTCTTATTTTTCTTTACCCTCTCCTTCTGTTTCTGCCTAGCTTATACACACCCTCCCCTCCACCCCCCCACTCACCCATTCGTTTCTTTATCTTACTCCTTCCCCTCTCCCTAGACACCACACTCTCCTCCCTCCCCCCCTTATCCATACAACCCGATCGCCTTTCTTCCCTCTCTCAACGCCCTTTTACCATTTCGCCACCTTTCGTCCCTGCCCCTACCTCTTTATCCATCGCTCTTCTCTACTCCGTTTCCAACCCTCCTCTTTGCCTTTCCGCTCCTCATCTACACCTTCCTCTTCCCACCGACTTCTGTTTTCCGTTGCCCTCTCTTATTTTTTCGCCCTCGCCCGCCTTCATGGGTTTCCTTGTTTGCAGGCGTGGGCGTGGCGCACCGGCCCCCTTGACCCGCCGGGCTGCCTGTAGGGTAGGTCAGACCGGGCCAGCGTACGGTTCCTGTAGGTCATTTCGTATATCTCGCGACTAATGTCCGTGGTTGCTGGTATGTGTTTGGATCTGGCTGAGAGTTACGACATATGCGTCTGTGTTCTGGGCCTATCTGGCAAGGGTTGGCGCGTATTTCAGCAGGTGGCGCAAGGGGCGCTCGAGATGGGGGGCGGAGACCGTGATGAAGGGGGGGGGAGGGTCCGGTACCTCTGTATACCGGTGGTGGGTGCTGAAAAGAAGAGGGTGATTTTGCGATAGCACGCATGTACATATGGTTCCAGTTTGGTTAGGTTTTGTTTTCTTTCACCTCCTTGAAAAGAAAGAACACCCCCCTAAAAAAAAAAAAAAAAAACTTTATCCGATTTCAAACAGACTTGGGTTAAGGTGCAATAGGCGTTCCTTCATATGTTGATGGTCAAAGTCATGGACAAAGGTCAAGAGCTCTCCCACCAATCCCCAGAGGTCAATGTTCCAGACTGCCATATTGCCAGAGGTATGATGCAG
Organism: Ophioderma brevispina; assembly: GCA_023653785.1. NCBI lineage: Eukaryota > Metazoa > Echinodermata > Ophiuroidea > Amphilepidida > Ophiodermatidae > Ophioderma > Ophioderma brevispina. The sequence goes on along the minus strand of JAMKCH010040913.1, from coordinate 26,143 downwards.
TTTACTTGCAGTATTCTTTAAGAATCTCTGGGATTTTTTAGCAATTAAAATAAAGCTAGGCAAATCGGCTTAGAAATTAAAATTTTTAAAGAAAAATCTCATTTTGGTTGATCGATTCAAATATGGAAAATCGGCAGCAGATCCTCTGTAGACGTTGCTATTTGTAGTCAGGTGTATTCTTTTTCCATAATGTAGAAACTTTCTATCCTTTCCACAGGACTTTTTATCACCATCACAACATGCATTAATATTGATTAAAATTCATTAATTTCTTGCGCCATGTAGTTTGTGTTTAATTCGCTCTAATTAAGACGCTCTCAGTGATCACCTAAAAGATTTAAATATGAATTTTTGCAGGAATACTTAAAAATTGAATCAAAGTCTGTAGAATGGTTATATCTTTTCCAACTGAAAATGAAGAAAGGTGAAGAAACAGGCAGTGCTCAAAGATTGAATCCCAGTGATGTGGTTGTAAGGGTCTGTACTGACACTAATGATCCAAAATATCCAATTTTGTTTTATAAGGTGGCGGTCATGTTAGGATAACCCATATAATTGTTATAAACACAACATGCAAAAACAGATTATTGTGTCAATTTGCAAACAATGATAGCGCCTTAAGAAATTGTATTTTTATCAATCAACCAACGAATCCTGCGACAGTTTTGTTTGGACTGCAGCGTCACCAGTAAAATCAGCTATAGCCAATTTGATAAAAAAATATGGCATGTAATCATCACAGTCAAAAAATTTGGCCGTTGCAATCCAGGTTTCTTTTTACACATTCCAAGTTTGCATTGGAGGGGTTTATGTGCAAATTCATTGGAAATGTCGAAAAAAATGGTGCTGCTTAACGGTATTAAGCATTACTGGTGCTTCCACATGTACTTCTAATGCAGAAACTAAGTGCTACATTTTAGTTGAACTCACGCAGAATTCCTTTTATGTTTGGGCATCCAAGCCACCCCTTTTTCCTGAGCTTGTAGTGCGTGACAGCCATTGAATAGGTAGAATCACATGTAAGAGAGCATGCCATGTTGTAACCATTTGCAGTCTTATTCTTAGGTTAATTTGTACAGGAGTCAAGTAAAATCCAAGTGTCTTATAAGACGGTCCTGATTACCCGAACAATGTCTCCAAACACCACATCAAGGTGCCTGAAGGAAGAAAAAGAAGAAATGGGAGAAAAATTAAATTCAAATAGATCTGGCACCCCTGCAGGCAGGAAACCAATGTAAATTTCACGGTGCAAGATAGTAAATTTCCATAGATTTCACAACAAATTGTTAAGATTTTTTGTCGAAAGGCAAAATTCCTCCAATTGGTAAAATGCCTGGGGGAGAGCTTCATAAATTCCCCCACTTTTTCCCACAATGCACCCCTGATTGAGTTGGACTTCAAGACCAAAATGTAAATAGATGTATTGTTACAAATGCATACTCCAGAAAGAAAAATAAACACTGAAAGGTAAGCAATATGAGGACCCAAATGTGAGGGATGAAAGATTCTGCGGTAGAGTAGCATTGCAGGGCAAGGACAAAATGTACCTCTTCACCAGATGGTTTTAGCATTCTAAGTAATGCTCCTAGAATTTAGGTCCTGAATTACACAACCAATTTCTTCAGGGTACGTGCATAGCATGTTAAGTAGCCCGGAGTACACTCGCCATGGGTACCACAAAGGGGGGTATTCATCCACCTAAGTACACACGCAGTAGCTTACCCATCGTCACCCCAGGATGGAGTACCTGCATGGGTAATACTTTCCATTCAAATGAGTGTGGTGGTTAATTTTAGTAATTTATCCAGTATTAACATTTTAGTCACATATGTCTATATTTTACAACAAATTGCCATATATAGGGGTTTTGGTGATGCTCAACTCAAATATAGATGTTACTAGCTTGAAAAGATAAGAAAGTCGTAAACAACAATGGAATGTTGGCACCCTCTTGGTCCAAGTGTTGCCTACTAGGTAGCCGGTAGGGGAGTACCTGTGCAGGTACTCCCGTGGAGTAGATGCAGAGGTACATCCATTCTTGTGGCTAACATGGGTACGGCAGTCACTAGCAGGCGAACTGCAGGTATACTAAGGAGTGGATACGGCTTAGTAACCAAACAGCTGATATCCACCCAGTGACTTGTACTTCGCAAGTACTTAGTTGAGGTACTGCATACCATATGCATCAAGGGGGAACCCTTGGAGTAGAGCTAAGAGTACACTGGAGTAGCCTAATATCTGCGGTTTACACCGTGAGTAGGAATTTGCTGTGTAATTATTCAGCAGCAAACCAATGCACAAACATTGCTCTGGATTTTCTAATTAACCCGTATTCACCTTGTCCACAAATACTTTGAGTAATGATATCACTAAACCCAGGTTCAAAAAGAGTTAAGAAGAAGCACTTGATGTTGACGGAAGTGCTGTGTGCGTGTAAAAGGAGCGAATAATGCCCGGCAGAAGGTCGGCATTTTCCCCTAAGTCGCAAGGAAACATTTCTCAATCTCTACTTTAGGATGTTATGACAATTTGAAAAAGCATGATCATATGAGACAAATGAATTGTAACTCTTTCTGCATGAGAGAATTAAGTTTTCACTCATTTGAAAATAGGATTAATAAAAAATAAAAAATTAAAAAAAAAACCGCCCACACCCCCCCACCAAACTTCCACAAAAGGCAGAATAAGGTCCCTTCTTGATGATTTTTTGTAATTAAAAAGGTTCAAAATCTAGAGAAATTTGACAAGCAAAAGCCCTTTTTGGGATGAGATGTTCCAAAGTCCAAAAAAGACCATTTTAGGGGTTAGGTCGTTTTTACTAAAAAGCGTCCACTTTTCAAAAGTTCCGCACCCCAAACTAAATCCTGCAATGGCCATGTCAGACCAGGGAAGGGACCCATGATGAGAATGAATTCACAAGGTTGTGGGGCTTCGCTGCCATCCTACATATTATACAGTGTGAGGCAAAGATGTTCCCAAAATATCCTGATTTGTGGGCAGAGCTATAGCTGAAGGACCACTTAGCAATCCGTTGTGCGTGTGTATGTGTGGACGATGTGTGTGGATGTGTGTATGGTGTGTGGTGTGTGTATGTTTGTTTTTAATTTTTTAGGTTTTTTCTTTTTTTAAATTGACCTCAAGTTACAAGTTTAATTCAAAGTGGAACCAAACTTCTGTCGTAGGTAACCATGGGATCCCTCATATTGAGGAGTCAAAGGTCATTTTTGAAAGGTCAAAGTTCATGTGAGGTCAAGTGAAAAAAGTGGGCTTAAAATGTAAAATTGATCTAAATTGAAAACTTGAAGTTCAATTGGAACCAAACTTTTGTCGTAGGTGCACCATGTGATCCATTATATGTTGATGAGATCAAAGGTCAAGTGCCAGGGTCCAAAGGTCATGGGGCGGCCCACAGCTTATATTCATTGAATATACGAGCGCGAAGCGAGAAACCGCGAAATTCTCGTTTTTTTGTCAAACTGTGCAAGGTACGCCTTCTAAACTTGTAAATATGACAAAAGTACATTTAATAGCTTCCCAGGAATTTGAATTTTCATTTGGTTCAGGCAATCAATATCTGAACTCATTTAAATAAAAGCCTCAGATTTGCCTAGTACAAGATTCTATTGATTTGGTAATTGAAGCGCACATTTTAAGTGGGATACCAATGTGTGTTTACACACTCTGGTGGAGAAATGTAATTAAAATGCCCCAATGAGTATAACAAAGGCACGTATCTAAGTTGGATAATACAACAACAAGTGTAATTATATTTGGACTGTTTAGAATTCTTCAAGGTTTGGAATGAACTCGTTTTTAACTATTAACTAGACATATAAACATATTGAAAAATATACACCAAAAAAACCAGGTTTCAATTTACGTGATACACCTATTCGGCCTAAAGGTCAAAGGTCAGACTTTTTGGAACCATTTTCTTCATGATAATATAAAATTGTGTTCACTGGGTGAATAAATGACCAACAATACAAGAAAGTTTCTTTGCCTATCTCGTTTGTTCTGGATCCTGGGTTGTGAATTACACTGTTAACATGTTTACTAATCTTCTATGGTTTACTGTACATAAATTTGTACACCGCGGCATTTCGGAGGCTCTAAAAATGAGGCCATAACTTGAAATAAAATGCATGAATCTTGGGATTTTTGACCTGGTGATTAAGAAGTAATTACTTGTTAATATAAAGTATATCATAATTCTTAACGATTACAAATATTTTTAATTTTTTTTTGATTCATAGGGGAACAATCATTTTGACCTCGGCCCTGTAATAGGTTTGGCTATCATAGCTTAACTGAGAGAAAACAAATGATATGGCCAAATGGTGCCACTTTTGTGCAGTGTGGAAGACATTACACATCCACACATCCATCCAGGACAGACATTGGCATTTCGTTAAGTCGGATTTTTCTTCACAATGAGCACCAACAATCCCTCCAAAAATTGACATCTGAATATTTCCCAGTGGGCCTTAATAAGAGGTATCTCACCTATTAAGCTACTACATCAGAAGCCTGGGGACCACGACTGAGCTGATCTAACCAGCCAAGTGTAGGAAAAGACCCGGTGCTCGATCTTGCATAGGTATGGTCTCTGAGTACCATCTGATACTAAATATACACCAAACTAACCACTGAAAGAAATACATGATATGTACTTCTAGGTATTTGGCTTGGAGAATAGAAATTGTACATATGAATGCAACAAAGGTCATAACGTGCAATAGCGGGCCATGTGATAAATCTGGTGCTGCCATGTATTAGGATGACTCCCAAATTATCTTTCTGTCAGTGGCTCTTCGATATTATTAGTTATGATGTGAAGCGGAGATATGGTATGGGGAAATACATGCGCAAAAGTGTCATACTGGTGAAGCCGAAGGCTGAACCCAGTATGACACTGAGTGCATGGTATTTCCATACCTTCGACGCTGAACCTCATAACAAATTTCTATACCACTAACATTAATTAAATTTTGATTGTATCATTTGAAAAGTGTGTTTTCCATGCTTTTTTAACACATATTTGTAAGAAAGATAGTTCAATGTACTTCCCCAGTCCGAAATGGATTTATCCAAAGTATTTGTACGACTCGGATACGCAGTCATCGACCTAGATTTTTCTGATTATGCTAGTAAGCCTGGACGGTAAGCATCATGACACAATACCAGGGAAATACGAGGAACAGGCTCCTTTAGGAAAAATCAAACTGATTGATGGGTATGATAAAATGGTTCCTCAGCAACTGGTCGACAGAAAAGAACCTTCAAGAGCCAAGCGAACTAGTAGATTTGGCATAATAGCGGTTAATTGAATTTCTCACAAAAGACAAAATGTCTTCACAGGGTTCATTATAGAATAGACAGGATAAGCATTCTACCTTTTGATTGAATTCAACCCTTACCTTGGGTGCTTCATAACGGTGTATTTGCCCTGGTGGACATGATACGTCGTGTATGCTTGAATGATGGATCAAGCTTCCATAGAGTCCTACATGAGAACAGTTACAAACAAATATTAGAAAATCTATATCTCAAAAACGACAGAATCTAAGTGCATACATATTTCGAGACATAATTCAACATATCAAAGATGCCACTATAAAATCTGTGATCTACAGTACTTGACAGGTACTATAATCTGATCATATCAAGAAAAAAGATTCTGTATCAATACCTAGAAATGAGAAGTTATGTAAAATTTGAGAAAAGAGCCCAATGGTGATGGTTGCTCAATCGATATTGAAAGTGCATCAAAATCATATTATGCTTTCTGTTCTAGTTATCCATCAATTCTTGTTCCTGGTTCAAAGAACAACCTGGTGATCATGCTTGTCAATTGCTGGGCCTCGCCTTTAGAATGAGTTGCCCTCTGCCAGTCATGACTTGACAGTCTCTTGGTTTTTAAAAGCCATTTAAAGTATCATCTTTACATAGCCTTTAATTTCCTTCCTTGTCCAGCGCCTTGTATATTTTGTAACAGTGCTATACATTCATTATTATTATATATATAAACGTATACAAGATTGTGACGACATTATAAAGTTCCTAGGGACCTACCATTAGCTAATGTGCACAATCAATCAATGTTGCTTAAGGACACTATCATTGATCCATCCAAAAAAGTCAATTTAATAGTTGCAGAAAGGGCGTAAAAGTGAAGGATCCGTCGTAGAATTTCATACGTTATTTTTCAACTGAAAATTACAGAAAAGGAAGAAAACAGCCGTGTTCAAAGATATGAATCTCCATTCATCGCAGGGTGTTGTAAGTGTCCGTACAAACATTATTGACTAACATATCAGATTCTGTCTTATTAGGTGCTTGGTTTTACAACTTGTAGGGTATGCTAGGATACCTATCTTGTATACGATATGCCAAAATCTGATTTGGTTTTTGTTTTTTTTTTATTTTCTTGATAGTAGCAAATGACTGATAATGCCTCTAAAGTGCTTGTTCCGACTTGTGTATTGTGTTTTCTACTTGATATGAGAGCTGGCACTTGCATATACACCCCATCAAATATCGTGGGAAACAGACTGTGCTTTTATAGGTGAGACAGTAGAAGTAATAATGAATATTGCAAAACCCTACTGCAATTACTGTGCTAATTATTGATGGTAAAACCATTAAAACAGCAACGTTTTGTTTATATTTTGGGAATGAATGATGAAGGCTCAAATTTCAGGGTTTGACCACAATGAAGAGAAAAATACATCCTTTCATCTGATATCAAAACGTACTACTTCCGGGTTAAATCAGGAGATCCCAAGACAATCGGAACAGTGCACCTTTAAGCAACTAAAAAGAAGCAAAAATTGCATAATTGTAATTATTCTTAATGGCTACACCATGGAGGTAAAAGGACCATTGAGATACGGTAAGATGCTTCTCAACCTCGCCCACAGAATGGTGGTAAAGATTACCTTCATTTCTGATCTCTTGGGGGACAAACTGGGGTCGTCGATTTTGATCTTCACCTGGAGGCATCTTGTTGGACACGGATCAATGTGATGCGGTCACTGCTCTTCTCATTCTTCGATTGGCAGAGGAGATACAGGGGTAGGACTTAGCATAGTAAGGAAACAATGATACTGAGGTAGAAAATAATCTTTCCCTAGAGGCATCCAACTTGGAGGCTGGCTTTCGACACTCAAGCTAATGCATCATTAGAGCAAACTTAACAGTAATGGCATGGTGCACCTTATGCACCAGTACACAGGAGTTTCCTAACCTGACCCATTCTTCCCCAGAAGATGTGTCAGAGGGAGGGGTGTCAGGTGGTCCAGGTTACGGAAACTGCGGGTAATGTGTTATTAAGCCTGCGAAAACATCATTGGACTGTTTAGTTTGCTCTGATGGAGTGGCATGTGCTGAGTGTCGAAGCTCAGCCTTCCAATTTGGATGCCTCTAGTGGGAAAGATTATTCTAATCATGTTGGCCAACCTAGAGTACCAAGTAGTTTCAAGACAACAATGATACTGCTTGCCTTATTTCAAATTTCCTTAGTTATTTTTTTTTTTTTTTTTTTTGGGGGGGAATTTTTTTTACATTGCACAAAAGTGGCCTTTTTGAAAATAGCCAATATATTACAAGCCTCACTTTTTAAAAGTAGCCTGATAAGTTTTATTATTCTATAATATCCTAAAAATACACCTCACGGTTCTCGAACCGCGAAATCCCCCTGGCGGGAGCGGGGTTGACAAATTTTTAAATAATCAGCTGCAAATACCCCCCCCATTTAACCCAAAAAGCCCCTTAAACCCCAACAACCACCACTTTAAACCTGGGCAACCCCCCTTCTTAAACTCGTTTTTTTTTGCAATTGCAACCCACCTTAACCCACAACAAGCCCCCTTAAGCCCAGAAAACCCCCCCCTTAAACCCGGAAAACCTCTCTTTAACCCGGACAACCAACCTTAAACACCAACAATCCCCCGTAAGCAAGAACATACCTTACGCAAAAAAGGCGTCAAAAACATAATTTGGTATTCAAACAAAAACTTTTAAACTGCTCCATTTGCAAGCGTTCTATCTTGGGGATATCACCCTTAATCTGTCGCCACCACCTTTATATCACCATTTTACCTTTCTCGTTCTTTTTTCCCTATTCTATACCTCGTTTCCCATCAATATCCACCCCCCCACGTGTCTCTAACTCACCACCTCCGCTCACCTCCTCCCGCAGTGAACCATTGGTAGGTTTCTCCTTCTTTTATCGTCTGACACTCTGCAAAGAGGTAGAAGGATATAGATGTAAAAAATAAGAAGGAAAGAAAAAGAAGGCACTCTTCTCTTTCTCATTCTACCCTCTCTGTACTCACCTTCCTTTTTTCCTTTCCTTATCTTTTTGTCATGCTCGTAGGATGCATGTGTGAAAAGTCCTGACGCATGCATACGCGTAGTATGTGCCACAAAACCCCTCCCTTTAACCCAAAAACACAAGGTAACAATAAAGAAAAAGAAAAAGGGAAAAACAAACAAAAAACCAAAGTGAGCGGTGTTGAAAATGGACAAACCCCCACGCGTAAACGGGGTTGCAAAACCCACCGTAAACCACAACAAGCCCCCTTGAGCCCAGACAACCCCCCTTAACCCGGAACACCCCCTTTAAACCCAAAAAAGGGAAATTTAAAAAAGCAAAAAACCAACAAAACAACACAAACAACCCCCCTTAAACCGGACAAACCCCTTGTAAACCCGGACAAGCCACCTTAAACCCCAACAATCCCCCATGAAAGATGGACAAACCCCCTTAAACCCGGACAACCCCCCTGTGTTAAAATGGACAACCCCCCTTAAACTCCGTCGCCCACACCCCCCACCCCCCCCCCCCCCCTCCCCTAACACCCAACAAGCCCCCTAAGCCCAGACCAACCCCCTTTAAAACCCCAACATCCCCCTTAATTTTTTTAAGTCAAGCAACCACCCTTTTAAAACCGGAAAAAACCCCTTTAAAGCCAGACAACCCACCTTAAACCCAACAACCACCTTAACAGCTGGACAACCCCCCTTAAACCCGGATACAACCCACCTTACACCCTTAATACCTGGACAACCCCCTTAAACAAACTCGTGCAACCCACCTTAAAACCACAACAAGCCCCCTTAGCCCAGACAAACCCCCTTAAACCCCAACAATCCCCTTAAGTCCAGACAACCCACCTTAACCCCGGAAACCCCTTTAAACCCAGACAACCCACCCTTAAACCCCCACAACCCCCTAAAGTGGACAACCACCCTTAACCTTTTTAAACCCGGACAACCCCCCATTAAACCTGGACAACCCCCTAAATGTGGCAACCCACCTTTAAACCACAACAGGCCCACTTAAGCCCAGGACAACCCACCCCCCTAAAACCGCGACAACCCCTGTAACCCGGACAACCCACTTAAACACACAAGCCCCCTTAAGCCCCAGACAAAAAAACCCCCCTTAAACCCCCAACAATCCACTTAAGTCCAGAAACCCCCCTAACCCGGGGGGAAGGACAAACCCCTTTCTTTAAACCCAGAAACCCACCTTAAACCCAAACACCCCCTTAATGCTGGAAAACCCCCCTTAACCTTTTTTTTTCTTAAACCCGGAACCAACCCCCCTTAAACCTGGACAACCCCCTCTTTAAACTCGTGCTGTGCTGCAACCCACCTTAAAACCACAACAATCCCCCTTAAGTCAAGGACAACCCCCCTTTTATAAACCCAAGGAACAACCCCCTTAAACACAAAAACCCACCTTAAACCCCAACAATCCCCCTAAACCCAACAACCCCCTTTAAAGCTGGAAAACACCCTCTTATAGCTGGACAACCCCCCTTAAACCCAGACACCCCCTTAAACCTGGACAACCCCCCTTAAACTCGTGCACCCCCCTTAAACCACAACAGCCCCCTTAAGCCCAGACAACCCCCTAAACCCAAACAACCCCCTTAAACCCACAACCCCCGTAAAGCTGCGGAACAACCCCCTTAAACCCGGACAACCCCCTTAAAACCCGGACAACCCCCCCTAAACCCGGACAACCCCCTTTTAAACCAAGGACAACCCACCTTAACCACAAACAATTCCCCCTTAAACCCAACAACCCTCTTAAAGCTGGACAACCCCCTTAAACCTGGACAACCCCCCTTAACACGGACAACCCACCTTAACCTAATCATGCGCGAGAGTACATGATTCTCACCCCTCCATCAAGTTTCACAAAATCGGACTTATGGATCTTCAGATATAGTTTGTTCACAAGTTTTTGGGTAAAAATACCCCAAAAATTAACTCATTAATTTATGCAAATTAGTACCTAATTAGCATATGCCAGCCCAGAATCTAATCATATGAATGGCATGGCAGTCCGATCCCACCCACCAAGTCACATTCACCATAACCCTTAGGGTCTCATGTTATCGCGTTCACAGATGGTTGGGTAAAATACCCCAAATGAAACTCATTAATTATGCAAATTAGGTACCAATTAGCATATGCGACGCCCATAATCTAATCAGATGAAGGGCATGGCCGTCCGATCCACCACACAAGTTCCCCATAACCATAACCCCTTATGCGGTTAATGTATCGCGTTCACAAGATGGGTGTTGGACGCCGCCGACGCAGCCGACGCCGACGCCTCGACGCCTTGACTGATAGCATAATCCCCCTTCTGCTTTTCAAGCCAGGGGGAATAAAAGGAGGTGAATCTAGCCCAACCTACACCACCTATGCCCGCCTAGCAGATTTATTTCCACCTAGTCTTAATTTATTTCACGAGTCAAAAATTTTATCCTCAATCAAATTGATATCAATTTCAAAGTTGTTTAGATATAGGTCTACCATGTGAAATATCAAGAAACTTCTTTCATATGCTATATGAAGCAGCTTGTTTGATACACTTGCTTTATGTTACAATGTTGGATTCGTGGAACGAATCCCTACAACAAACTGGTAGACAGGCTGGTAGACAAAAATTTCTGCTCGTACACACATTTTCGCTATACTAGTTTTAGTAAATAACCGCCGTGTTTCTTTTTAATGCAGCCTCAAAAAGGGACTGGGTGCACCTAGTATACCCATGGCAATATTTTTTCCATCTAGTTTGAAATATTTCACAAGTCAAAAAATTTATTCCTCAATCAAATTTAATTCGCATCATTCATATTAGTAGGTCTACCATGAGCTCAAACTTCTATGCATATGAAGCAGCCATTTGGCCTACATGGCTTTATGTTTTTAAAAAGAATGTTGCCTATTATCTCATATGGTGGTGTGATTATCACATTTTCTTATGCAAACAAACTTTGTTCTCTAATAAAATTCATAAAAAAAACACCATGGTGACTAACAAAAACCTGTATATGCTCATCCCCATTGGTACCAATCGGGACGTCAAACTCCACGGGTCTAGGCATCATACGGTTGAACCTTCCTCAGATCCCACTGATGCCATGAACCTCTCAGCGGTCCACAACACTGGTAAACACATAAAATAAACAAACAATATATTAGTTACTTGTGAATTGTCACGGTTTGTGGACCTACACAAGGGTTTAATACATGAGGTCACCACATAAGCGGTCACCAACAGTGGGACACTAACCCAAGACCAGTGCATTCAAGTGTCATCATAATGAGTCAACATATCAATTTCATAATTCTTGACCATTTTTGGGGCAGGACCTCTAATAACCTCTAGATGACCTTTGACCCCACTCTTGAAGGGTCTAAACTGTTGGGCACTAACAAGGAGCATTAATCAAGTGCCATGAAAATGAGACACGAGATATGTGGAAACAGCGGGCAAATTAGGGTTAACATTTACCACAGACACACACTACCAAAATGTTTACGTGTACCACTTCACCACAGACCACTTCCATTTTAGCAATAACCTATATGTCCTCTTGCCAGAGACACAAAGGGCACAATTATTCAAAAGGTATTATGAAAGCAGTTTGCCTTACTTTAAGGTTAGGTGACCCAATCAAATCCCATTTATTGGGTCTTGACCATCACAGACGATAGTAGGATTTTTTAGTACTGTCAGTTCATTTAAAAGTTTTTGAGGGCGTGTCGACGATTCCATTCGTTCTTTAAGAGGGGTGTATGCTTTACCCAATCAGTACACTAGAAATTCGATGTCACATAGATTAATGCCATAATTAAAAAAATCAAAAAACTAAAAAATTAAAAAAAAAAATATTACAGGCAAATGCATGAAAAATCCAAACACCAAAACTTTAACAAACTATGAAGCATTAAAACATAAGGAAAATGATACCGAGTAAGTAATTATTACTCACCAAAGTTCTTTTACGTCACTAAGGAATACTAGAAAATCTGATTTAGCTTTACATTTATTCTCTTGTTCGCAGAAATAATATTTGAAAGCTTGGTCCAATCATTTCATTTTTTAGAGTTTTGGTCCTCTAAACAAACTACAAAATTAGTGGCCTAAGCCTCCTCTTCACCCAGCTCGATGTTCCTGACACTTTATCGTTCTTTGATTGACACCAAACAAAAGAATCGATAGCTTGTCTCAGGACTCTACGACAACCATTCAATTGAATCGTTATGAACCTTTACATTCGCTACAAAAAAGTTCCGTACAATGGGTTCGTTAAAGATCTGATTCTGTTGAATCAAAGTTTAAGCATTATCTGTTAATACGGGGTTTTTTAGTTTTTGATCGCAAAACACATCCCTCCCAAATTAATTCGTACCACCGACAATATGCGTTTACTGACAGAATAAAAAATCAGGGACTATAGTAAAAAGCTTAAAGGTTCATTCAGATTTATATAAAACATCTAAATAATATTTCTGTATTTGATTGTTGGATACTATATCACGTTACATAATATATTTGAGACTAGGTCCCCAAAATTTCACAGGAAGGAAAAAAGTTCCCATAAAAACCGACTACTGTATAAGTGGAAATTTCCGCATACAGATATTTTCGCGATTTTAGCAGTTTTGCCAAATGCGCGAGAATTTAATTTCATGGTATTGACATCAATGCAATACAAATCTATTGGACAAAAGTTATTTTCGCAAGTTTTTATTTTCGCGTTTTTATGTTCACTCGCGAAAATAAAAACTTTGCGAAAATTTCCACTTATACAGTATTCCCCCCATCACGGGGAAATAGTCGTTTTTTATGGGAACTTTTTTCCCTGCGTTGGTATCTTGCATCGCCCTTGCCTCACTCACAGTGATTGATCTGACCCGACCAGCGACCCGACCTTTGACACTGCATCGATCGCGATCGTATCTTCTGCTCAATATTTGCGTGTTTACATTTCACCGCTGGGCAATTTCCGTTGAATTTGTGACTCAAAATGGAGAAATCTTGATGCCATAGATAGAGCTTAATACGAAATAAATCATGTCTAGAGCAGTTAGAGAAATTTGTGGGAGAGAGCCACGATTGGATTGAACCATGACTAGGCTAAGACTTGAGTTGCGGTGGCAGCTGACCTTGACGAGTTCATTGGCAAGTTTTTCGAATTACAGAAATATTTTTATATGTTATATAAAACAATATTGACTGCTCTATATTTGTGAAATGGTGCAAAATACCTCCCCTCGGTGACTGTAGACTGCGAGCCTACTATTTTCCCTCGACCTTCGGTCTCGGGGAAAATAGTAGGCTCACAGTCTTCAGTCACCTCAGGTAGTTATTTTGCACCATTTCCCTCATGAGCAGTCAATATTTGTTTGACTGATTACTCATGAGCTCTCAGGAGATTGTCATGCTATATCATGTAATGAGCCTATCAGTGATACTGTAAGAAAGGTGGTAAATCACATCCAGTGGCGTACGGAGGCAGCCAATCCAAAGGGGGCAGAATTTCCAATTCGTCCTGCCAGAGGGGGTAAAATTCAAGTCGTCCCAGTGATTTCCTCCAGTAAAGTCTACACTTGACGAAATGCGTGCATAGCGCGCGAAAATCGCCGAATTTACTCTGATTTTGCCCAAATTTAGGCTGAAATTGGTCATAAATTTCCTGAAGAAGAGGTTGAAAATGCATATTTTGGTCTATATCGTCCCGCTTTTTCGAGCCAGCAGAGGGGGCAACTTGCCCCCCGGTCGGTACACCACTGATCACATCATGGCCAATCAGTTCGCAGGATAGTTACCGGTCAAACTCAGTTTGCATATGAAGCTTACATTTTATTTGGTGGGAGGCCAATCCATAACTCATACCTACTAATCCTCAACTAACCCTCACACCCTATTTTCAGAAATAGCCAAACTAGTCCATTGTGTCATTACTAACCTGAAACCCATGTTGAGGGCATCTTCCGCTGTGAGGACACCAATGCCGACAGTTCTGTCCTTCCATATTCTATTAGCTGTTAACATCTACAGACGGACCATAATAATAATAACTATTTATTGAAATTCCTCAAATGTCAGGCAATGTCAACCAGAGAAACAATATTTTGGATTGGTTGCATGCCATGTCTTGAAGCGGCACTGGCATATTTTCACAAAATATGAAATTTCTTCAATTTGCTCTCAAATGATAGCCTAGGCCATTGGAAGAACAGAGATATATTTTACATAAAAATAACATACTCCAAAACAGATAGGGACATTGATATGAGGATAAAGACATCCAGGTAATTTGTAGGCCAACTTTTAAGTTTTCCATAACTTTAATCAACAAATGTGTATATTACATGAATATTTTTGACTCGTACTCACTGATATTAAAACCACAAAGGTTATAGACCGGTCAAACAGTGTGCATAGCGTGAGAAACACGCATACGGCGTGCGTGTTCTTGTGTTAAACGCCATTTTCTTCGTCTGCTGAATTAAGCGTCGCCGGCGACGTTAAATTATAAAATCATTCTGTTTTACCCATAAGGAAGCTGATTTGGTCTTAATCATTTCGGGTGAGGGCTTTTGTATATAAAAGCTTCACAACCATGCAAAAATATCGATTTTGAAAAATCTTGAGGGCGCACTATTTTTCAAATGTGCCAGTGTCTCTTTAAATTAAGATGAAAATTTAATTCATTTAGTTTAGATTTTGAGATCAGTGCACCTGAACAGCATCATCAAGTTTCTGGTAGCACTTACAGTGTCTCCTTACCAGTTCCAGCCATGGCGTCATTATGACAGGTCGTCAGCCATATGCACATGTGATTTAGAACATTTTCTTAAAGCAATAATGGCACATTTTATGAAGAGCGCCCCCAATTTTCAAAATTTGATATTTTGGCACAGTTACGTTGGTGATTGCCTAGGAAACTATACCTGCAAACGAGAATGCTAAAAAATGCGTATGTATCATAAAATAAGCGATTTTGTAATAAGAATTTGGATCCCAGATTGGACTTAACGGCAGAGCTGGAAATTCTACGTTTATGTCCGTCCATGATGAAATAGTGCCACCTCGAAAAGATAACCTCTAACTTGACTTTCCTGAACCAATATAACAACTAATGGATGAGCGTAGACACGTACATGGCACTATTTCCCGGCTATTTCACATTGGAAGGCCATTTCCAGCAGCCGTTGAATTATTATCGGGATCCCGATAATAATTACTCTAATTACAAAATTCCTTCGTTTGTGAGACACAGACATTTTCGGGCTTAACCATTCACAGGTATGGTTTACTAGCCAGTTACCAATGCAACCGTGTAAAAATCTCAATTTTTTTGAAAAATTGAGGGCGCTCTTCAAAAAAAAGTGCTAATATTGCTTTAACAGATTTAGAATGTTGGGATCCTATTCCATACCGGCCCACATTGTGAACCCAGATATGAGAATGCATGTGTTGCAAACACCTCTTCCCAAAAGCCCTCATGGGTGGTGTTTATTTGTGCCCCCTCCCCCTTTAAGGCCTCTAGTGGAGTACATACACAAGATCAAAGTCCCCTGAAGTTACTGGGTTTTAATGTTTTTGAAGCCCCAGGAAATATTTCAGGACTTTTCTGGCAATTATTTCAAGATTACACTGGCAGATTTTCCCCTTGTTTGAAAATTTAGAAATCAGAATATTTCTGTTATTTTGCAACTTAGAGAGTTCAAAATAGAGATGATTCCTGTAAATAAATGTCAACACAAAAGGGTTACACCAAATGCAGAATGATTTAGTGGTGTACTCTCACTAAGTGTGAGAGGGAAAGAGTATAGAGAGAGAGAGAGAATACATTATAGGTTTGTCTGAGCACAATACCTCTTCTAGCTCATCAATTCTTAAGGACATATTCTTGTTGAAATCATAGATATCATCCATCAAGCCTAGAGGTAGATCCTGCAATGTACAAATACACATTATTACATACAATTCTATATATAGCAGCCAATCAAATAAAAGCTAAATGTTCATGCTTATTGCCACCCGTGCATTCTACAAAGGGCTTGATTTGAGCTTTTTTGAGTTGGTGAAGTTAATTTTCCCATTTCCAACTCAGGAGTAAACTACACGTCTCGGTTTTCTCGAACGCTAATCCCCGGCGGGAGCGGTTTTACAAATTTTTTAAATATCACTGCAATACCCCCCCTTAAACCCCCAAATCCCTTAAAACCCCCAACAACCCCCCCTAAACCTGGGCAACCCCCCTTAAACTCCTCGTGCAACCCACCTTAAACACAACAGGGCCCCTAGCCCAGACAACCCCCTTAACCAACCCGGACAACACCTTTAAACCGGACAACTCACCTTAAACCCAACAATCCCCCTTAAGCCCAGACAAACCCCCCCTTAAAACCCGACAACGCCTGTGCAACGTCCGCACATGCATACACACATCGGCTACGCGCATGCATGTAGGCAGGTCTGCGCATGCATTCGCGTATTATGTGCCACAAAACCCCTAAACCGCAAAACCCCCCTTAAACCCCAAAATCCCCCTTAAAACCCCACAACCCCCTTAACCTGGGACAACCCCCCTTAAAACAAAACAACCCTAACTCCCCTTAACCAACAATCCCCATTACAACCCACACCCCCCCCTTTAAGCTGGACAACCCCCCTTAAAGCTGGACAACCCCTTAACCCGGACAACCCCCTTAAACCTGGACAACGCCCCTTAAACCACAACTCGTTGCAACCGACCTTAACACCACAACAAGCCCCCTAATCCCAGCAACCCCCCTTCAACCCGACACCCCCCTTAAACCCAGACAACCCACCTTAACCCCCAACACTCCCCCTTAAAAACCCAACAACCCCCCTTAAAGCTGGACAACCCCCCCTTAACCCGGGAAAACTGTCCCTTAATCCGGACAACTCCCCTTAAACCTGGACAATCCCCCTTAAACTTGTGCAACCACCCTTGTAAACAACAAACAAGGCCCCCTATAGCCCGACAACCCCCCTTAAACCCGGACAACTCCTTTAACCAGACCAAACCCCCTTAAACCCCAACAATCCCCCTTAAGTCCAGACAACCCCCTTAAACCCGGACAAAACCCCCTTTAAACCCAGACAACCGACCTTAAACCCCAACATGCCCCCTTAAAAAACCCAACAACCCCCCTAAAGCTGGAACCCCCTCTTTAAACCCGTACACCACCTTCAAACCTAATCAGTCGCTATATTACATGATTGTCCCCACCCCTCCATCAAGTTCATGCATCAAATTCGGACTTATGGATCTTCAGATAGTTTTTGTTCAAAGTTTGTTTTTGGGTTTGAAAAAATACCCAAATTTGCCATAAATATGCAAATTAGCTGGTTAATTAGCATATCATGCGCCCACCTAAATAATCAGCGTCGAGAGTCCATGATCCCCAGCCCCTCCACCAAGTTATTCGTCAAATCGGACTATGATCTCAGATATTTGTTCCACAAGCTGTTTTGTGGTAAAATACCCCAAACTAACTCATTACTTATGCCACTTAGGTACCTAATTACATATGTCCAACACACGCCATAATCTAACATATGAAGGCATGGCAAGTCGTCCCACCCACCAAGTAACATCACCATAACCCTTATGGGTCTCATTTTTCGCGTTCACAGATTTGTGTTGGAAAATACCCGCACCAATTAACTCATTAATTAATGCAAATTAGGTCCCTAATTAGCTTATGCCACGCCCATAATCTATCAGATGAAGGGCATGGCGTCCAATCCCAGCCCACCAAGTTCATCACCATAAACCCGTATGGGTCTCATGTTATCGCGTTCGCAATTGTGTTGGGGGACGCCGCCGCCGAGACGCCGACACCGACCCCGCCGCCTTGACTGATAGCTAATCCCCCTTCTGCTTTTCAAGCAGGGGGAGTTCACAAGATTGTGTTGGACGCCCGCCCCGTGGGCCGACACGCCGCCGACGCCGCCACCGACGCCTACGCCTTGACTGATAGCAAATCCCCTTCTGCTTGTCACGCAGGGGGGAATAAAAACAAGATTTTTTGTTTTTTAAATCAAGAGTAATTATCTATTTATAGAAAATCACGCTGTTTGACCCCCATGCAAATTGTCTTTTTTATAACAATTTTCACGCAGGCGACACAATTTGACACGATTTTATTAGGGACAGGCAAAAATCCCTTGTGGTCCTCTGCCATTTAGGCCTACAGAGGTCACAATTTGCATTTTATAGCGCGTCCCTCGTAGTATTCCCATTTTCCCTAGAACGACGTGTAAACTAGATTTTATTTATAAAAAAATCCATTTACACTACCGCCCCCTTAAACCCCGCAATTAAATTTCGTAAAATTACAGAAAACAGTATTTTTAATACTTAATATACATAAAATCTTATAAAAAAAGAAAAATTAAAAAATTTTATATTTTTTGTTTTATTTTGGGTTTGTCATAATAAATGAAGACTTTGATGTATGTGTCAAGTCTAATTACAGTTTTAATGTAATCCTTTGATCTCTTGAGAGTCAAAGAAGCTTCTAAGGGAAAGTAAAAGAATTGTGATGTAACAGAGCGCAATTTCTTGTCTTAATTGTTAAGCTTAAGGAATGGACTTTTTTAGCTAGACCTAAGGAGATAAATAGTTTTACATTGACCCAAAAGAAGACCGACCAGAGATGGTTTGATGTTATAAACAAGAATACGCGGTGCGTACTTAAGATGGCCCCACAACTTGTTTTTTTTATAAACATCTCAATACATTACAGCCAGAAATATAGAAGTGTGTCATGGGCCCAGCCATGCAGGATTGTTGTCAACCGTTACAGCCCACTTTTTCATATTCTGTTGAAATAAAAAGGTCCATTCATGTAGGCTAACCCTGGTTTAAAGCCGGGTCTAAAATTAGACAACCTTTGAGAATACAATCCAACATGTGTTATGGCAGCTATTTTGCATGCATATCACGCAAGCCAACTTTAGCTGTGACTTGCCACCATAAGTTCATGTCTGAAGAAGTATAGAACTGTAAAGAATCACATACTTTCTTTTCATTTGTAACCTCTTACCTACGGCGGTCTGTTAAGTACGTATATCCTGTTTCTAAAATTGAAATCGTAAATTGAAACCAGCGTTTGAAAATTCTCAAGACTGGAATAATACCGAAAGGCATTGTGGGAAAAGGGATGCGACCCGTAGCGATTACATGTTCACTTTTCCGTGTTTGCGAGCACCGATGTACCCAACAAAAACTTTAAATTTTCTCACTAGGTTCTATAGGTTCAGACCCAATTACGATACATATTTAAAACAAAACATAGTAACAGACCCTCTGATGCAAAAATCTCCATAGAACCCCTTCGTTTTCCGGAGATATTTGAGATTTAGTTTCATTTGCATGCATTTGCTATGACGGACTGATAACGTTAATCTCTCGCGCAGTACTAATTTAGATAATATCTTTCACAGTCTGTGACACAGACTACACACTTTCCGGACCGCCGTACCCCTTACCTGCTGCACACCTCCCGGTCTGATGTAGGCTGCATGCATGCGAGCACCTGACACCCGTTCATAGAACTCAAAGGTCTAAAAGTGAAAACAAATGAGATTATTAAAGCAATAATGGCACATTTTTTTAAGAGCGCCCCCAATTTTCAAAATTTGATATTTTGCCACAGTTACGTTGGTGATTGTGTAGGAAACTATACCTGCGAACGAGAATGCTAAAAAATGCGTATTTATCATAAATTAAACGATTTTGTAATTAGAATTTGGATCCCAGATTGGACTTAACGGCAGAGCTGGAAATGCTACGTTTATGTCCGTCCATGATGAAATACTAGTGCTACCTCGAGAAATAACCTCTAACTTGATTTGTCTGAACCAATAAAACAACAAACGGATGAGCGTAGACACGTACATGGCGCTATTTCCCGGCTATTTCACTTTGGAAGACCGTTTCCAGCAGCCGTTGAATTATTATCGGGATCCCGATAATAATTATTCTAATTACAATCGTTTGTGACACACAGACATTTTCGAGCTTAACCATTCACAGGTATAGTTTACTAGCCAGTTACCAATGCAACCGTGTAAATTTTTTGAAATATTGGGGCGCTCTTCTAAAAAAATGTGCTAATATTGCTTTAATGACAAGATCGGTGTGGAACTTTCTACAAACTGCAATTGTGGAGAGCCACAAACCATTAGCCACATCATTGATGACTGTGAGGTCTACAAGTCACCAAGAGGAATTCCAGGCCTGATCAACCTTGACGATGAAACTAGAAGCTGGCTAAAAACATATCTTCCATTGCAATTTTGGACTTACACGCACGAATGAACGAACTACCTGACGGGGTTAATTTGGCTGAAGGTATGTGAATAATTTATTCCTGTTTATGTTATAAACATCTCTTACAAAGTAACATCTCTCTACTTGACTATAATAAAGCTTTATTAATGGGGTAAACACCAGAAGGCTACTAAATAACTTTTCCTTTTTTAAATAGAAACTACTACACTATGTCTTTTGCTTAATCACACATCTAATGCAAAATAATCAATGCACATTGCCTAATGCACATTTAAAGGGCCATGGTCCGATCGCTTATAGCCTCGTCCCCAAAACCCCATATTTTCCCCAAAGTGGTCAAATTTTGATATCTGACGAAAACTACTATTTTTCTCATTTACCCTATGAAATCTTAACGCTAAAGGATGTTTGGTTTGGATGTTTTGAGCGAAAACGTGCCCCATTTTGGTCTATACCAATATTAATTTTACACAGAACTATATATGTTTTTAGCTCTCACATCAAAACAGGTTGAAATATCGGTGAGGCACTTTACAGATGGGGTTTTGGGTACGGTAAAGGCTATTCTTTGAAGATAAAACTTTATGCACTTAAAGCGGCACTGGCCCCTTTTTAAAAAAATATGAAATTTCTTCAAATTGCTCTCAAATGATAGTCTAGGCCATTGGAAGAACAGAGATATATTTTACACATAAAAATAACATACCCCAAAACAGATAGGGACATTGATATGAGGATAAAGACATCCAGGTAATTTGTAGGCCAACTTTTAAGTTTTCCATAACTTTAATCAACAAATGTGTATATTACATGAATATTTTTGACTTGTACTCATTGATATTAAACCACAAAGGTTATAGACCGATCAAACAGTGTGCATAGCGTGGGAAACATGCATACGGTGTTTGTGTTCTTGTGTTAAACGCCATTTTCGTCGTCTGCTGAATTTTAATTATCATCGTTCTGTTTACCCATAAGGAAGCTGATTTGGTCTTAATCATTTCGGGTGAGGGCATTTGTATATAAAAGCCTTACAACCATGCAAAAGTATCGATTTTGAAAAATCTTGAGGGTGCACTATTTTTCAAATGTGCCAGTGTCTCTTTAAATCAGGTCATCCAGTTTAATAATGCACATTACATTGCTATTATACTCTGTGGAACAAGCATGCAAGTAATGAGAACTTTTTTGGCAACTCTTGTTATCTTGTCTCACAAGAAATTTTAAGAAAATAAACTACATATACACTACCTTTTCTCTTTCTTCAAAGAGCCAGAAGAAGGGAGTCATGGCTCCTACATCAAGTGCATGTGTTGTTACAGCCATAATGTGGTTAGCCAAACGGGTGATCTCTCCAAACAGCACTGGTTGGAAAAACAAACACAAAGTGCAATACAGTGTTATCTCTAATAAATGTTCCCCCTTTAAAATGCCCTAACACACACACACATACACATACAACATGACCTCAGACAACCTTTGACCTTGGTCTGTGACCTTTGACATCATTCACATATGAAGGAACCCCAACTGCACCTTAACCCCAAGTCTGTAATAAAATTGGATTGATTCAACCCAAATTTATTGGTTAAGCTAGGAGTTTTGCAAAAATATTGGGCGAGACGCAGTTGAGCCCAATATTTTAAAACTCATAGCGAGACCAATAAATATTGGGCGCAATCCAATTTTATCATCATCATGCGTAGGATCCGATAGGACCGATATTATCGTGTATCGGACACATCAAAGCATGATAATGGTTTAAAGCGGACTTAACCTTTTCGAACAAGACATGAAAAACGAAAACTTAACCAAACTGTAACACACACACATGGACATACGCGCTATCGCAAATGGCTTAAAAAGCAGCAGGGGGATAAAAAGTTTAGCTAAAACTGGACATAAAAACTTTGCCGCATTAAATTCCACCCAACCCACACTTTCTGTCCCCCTTGATATATAATGGGCACCCGTAATTATTATTATTATGCATCTGTGGTGCAATACCACAGTGCGATTAGCACGTACCGCCCAACACTGCACAATACGCAAAAATATTGGGCATTCGGTCATGCAACTCGTCAAGCAAATACTGTGTTTTTATTAGTTTTTGAAGCCATTTTAAAAATATTTTTGTCAGGTCAGCTTGTTCTTGCATAATAATAATAATAATAATATTGGATGGCCTTTTTCGGCTGATAACCGAAAATATCGCCCTCGCCAAGAAAATATCATGCTCGTCTTCGACTCGCCCGATATTTGATCTAGGCTCGGGCGATATTTTCTGTTATCAACCTCAGCCATCCAATATTATATAAATACATTCCTGTACCTCTTATCCACTTTGCCCTCTCAGGGATCTGGATGTTAAGTAGTCTCTCTATAGCCAGTGAGAATGCCTGCTCATTGCACATCATGGAGACATAGTCCAACCTGTCAAAGTACGGCAGGGCCTGGTTGTATGTCTTGTACTCTATCAGCTTCTCTGTGCCTCTGTGTAGTAAGCCTACGTGTGGGTCACATCTGACAACAGACTGGAGTGATATTAAAAAAAGTTTTTAGCACACATTTGTCAGTACATCATTGTCTGTATATCCCTTTAAATAACGGTACACATAGTTACAGTGTGAAGAACATGGTTAGTTCTCTGTGATCGTTCCATAACAATAATAAAAAGGAACAATTGAAACGTGCATTATTGAATAGCCCAAGACTCCCTCAATTACTCATTCATGCACATATCCATAGTCACTTCCTCACACTCATTCCCACCAACTCGGTTACAACCTGTAGATTTCAGGTTTATGCAGGTGCAGACGCTTAAGAGACATTATGCCTAACTTTCCACGCAATAAGCAAGATGTATTAGGCATTATGTCTTTTATGCGTCTGCACCCGCATAAACCTGAATCTACAGGTTGTAAGTGACTCACCAAGAGCCATCTACACAGGTGTCATTCATTTATGAAACAGATCAAGAATCCACCTTTCTGAAGGAATGTGTTCACCAAAATTATGCGCAATAACATACAAATTATGAGCTTTTTTGGCTAGGCTATATGGCAAAATTCCCACAATGGATTTTTCTTTTTTTTACAGGGGCAAAGACCTGTGTCACAGGAATAAAAACTAAATTGATTTTAACCATTTGATTTTCACACCAGGAAGACTCACACACAGGGTTGCACAAAATGCTGGAGCAGGGACACAGCTCCTGGCAGACGACAACAGCTAAGAAATCCCAAATTTAGACATCATCATTGGTTTATCACATGAACATCAGTGGCGTATCGGGCCTGCCCGCTCTGAGGGGGCAAATTTCCCAGTTTCGGGAAATTTTCCCTCTTAGGGGGGTCAAAAGGCCAATTTTTCCCGGTCAGAGGGCTAAAAAACGGCTGATTTAGCATGATTTTTGCAACAATTTTCCCGGCCAAAGTCGTCAGGGGGTGCAACCTGCCCCCCTGCCTGTTACGCCACTGATGAACATGAACTCTTGACAAGAAATTTCTTTTTTTTACATGTTATAAAACAATATTTTCCTAATTCCAAAACAGAACTGAAGAATCAACTCCACTGTAAGGGTTAGTTCTCAATTTTTATGCATGAATGATGACAAGGTTGTACATGGGTCGTGGGAACACCCAAGACCAACCCAAACCAAAGCACATAGATCAGTTTGTAGTTTGTGTCTGTATTGCTGTTATCTATTTTGATTCGTTTGGGAGTTGCTGCATTGAAAGAAGCCACCGTCTGGTTCCTAATGAGCAGAATTGGGGAAATGTCTTGGTACATCTGAACACTAATTACCATATTGTAATCTGATTTTTTACTAAACCTGTACATGTAGGTGGAAGTGTCCTGTTAACCATGCTGCTAAGGAAGAAAAAAATTGTGCAACCCTGCTCACACAACATATGCAAACAAATTTATGGAAAATTTGGTTTTAACCCCCTGGGCACTACCGGCCTATCTATCGGCATCTAAGCACTATTTTGATTGGTTACTTGAAAGGTAATATCATATAATGAGCAAATCAGAGATACTGTAAGAATGGCCAAGAATGGTGAGATGGTTTATACAGAAATATAGCATGATTTTGATTGGTTACTGGTAGGGCCATCTCATATTGTGTCCTGTAATGAACCAGAAATTGTATCATAGACTGTAGTGCCCAGGGGGTTAAAACATTTCATACTATATTTTTTTAACACTTCACCTCTCCACTAATCTCCATGACCAGTCGTAGCACACCATGGGCTGCTGGATGCTGAGGGCCAAAATTGAGGATTAAGTTTGAAATATCTCGATCTGCTGGCAGTTCATGATCTGTAAGGACAAAATATATAGAGTTATAAATTATGATTCTACAAAATACTTGTGTTGTCTAAATTTTAACTACTTAGTTTTCCAGGTAAACAAGGATGTATATTTACCAATCTTTCCCTGGAGATGGCCAGCGCATGTTAGTGTTGAAAAAAACCCATGCGCGACTGGCCCGACTCGAATCGGCGACCTTCGTACCACCAGCACGATGCTCTTGCAACTAAGCTATCAAGCCAGGGTTGGTAGCGGCGTGATAGACATTATCCACTTTTCCACTTTTCGGACCTAACACCTATATGATGATGTCTATCGCTCCTCTACCAACCCTGGCTTGATAGCTTAGTTGGCAAGAGCGTTGTGCTGGTGGTACTAAAGGTCGCAGGTTCGAGTCCGGCCAGGCGTGTGTGTTTTTTCCCCTAACACTAACGTGCGCTGGCCATCTCCAGGAAAAGATTGATAAACACATACTTGTGTTATCGTTCCTTCCCTCAAAGGTGTTGATGCATTTTATCAAGTAGTACTTTAACTCGCCTTTAGTATAGTCCCACTGGTATGAGCTCACAAGTGTCCTTGTCAGAACCCAAGCACGATCTTTGTCTACAAATTTGGGGGCTTTTATTTTTAAAAAATGACCTTATCTAACCCCTATGTCCAACTTACAAATTTTAGCTGCCCAGCAGGCACTCACAGGCACGCGTCCATTTCAATGCTGCTTGGGCATTTAAGGTTTACCCTCTGTAACTATTTCCTTGGATAACAACTGCCTTGGAGAAACTATTAATGTCCCACAGGCAGGCAACAGCACTTGGGTCTCTGAGAGGTAAACCCCCAGCAGGCACTTGTAGGCATTCAGCCTTTTTTCCACTTTATTTCGTTGTTTTTTGTAGTCTTTTTATAGCTAGCAGTTACAAAGTTGTGAGTGTCCTGAAGGGTTATTGCCCAGGAAGCACTCATTGGCATAAATTTGTTTCGTTGTATGGTTAGAGTTTAGGGTTTTATTGATTTTGTAAATATTTGTTTTGCCTTCAAAGAGGGAAAACATCCAGCAGGCACTAATCAGCATTCAGGTTCCTGAGGGTAAATGCCCAGGGAGGCACTTATCAGCACTGGCCTATTTTTTTTCACTAAATGCAGGGCTAGAATTTCGGCGAGAATCTGATAAT
>JAMKCH010040912.1:0-21128 GCA_023653785.1 Ophioderma brevispina | reverse complement strand
TTAATAAGGTTATGTGATTTCCACACAAAAAATCCCTTCTTTAACACATAAAACCTTGACTTTTACACTCATTTTATCCCTAAAGCACTATTACTTAGGGAATTTCAGTGTGATCATGAATAGTCTTGAAAACTTTATCCTTAAGTACTGACATGTGTTATACAATACAGTATGGCCACATTGCAATGCATTATGGGATTGATTCCAAACACCCTCTAACAAACCCGAAGTGCACTCTTGAAGGGTCCCAGTGAGATCCACAACATCTCCCCCTTAATCATTCATCAGACGTCCAGATTTTGGTATCACTGAACCCTTTCATATAAGAACTTACATTGGCATATTTAGTTTGACTGATTTTTTTTCTTTAAAACTATCAGTAGAAAACATATTTTAGTTTTGGTCACCACATGTCACTTCTTGTTAAGCTTTACAAAACATATCTATTGGGACTGATGTACTACATATAACATGTGCCTACTCAAAGGACAATCCCAGTCTCAAAACCTGATTGATAAGTCATGTATTTTTGAAGAAATAATGGTGTAAAAATCTCATATTTGGATATGGGTGTGTTCCAATAGTGAAAACATTCCAAGTGGCCTAATATTTATTTATTTTTTTTTATTTTCCAGTGTATCTCACGTGGCTCGGACCAAGACTTCGCTCATGATAGATAACTACACAGACTTCATTCAAACCCTGTCATCGTCATCTAGATACATATCTTAACCAATTATGGGCCAGCCTCCAGTAGGGTGTGCCTGGCAACGTGTCTGAAAAATGTAAGTCCTTTTACTACTAATGTAATCTGGTCAAATATGATTGAGTTTAATGCCAAGTAAACTCAAATAAATTTTTCATCACATCATTCATCCTAACTTTTTTCAAAGGGAGGATGCCAGGCACCTTTTTTTTTTTTTTTTTGCCTTTTTCCCAAAGAACATTTCCTTCCGCCCACGATGACAGATCTGTGTATTTCACATTTCCATATGTTCCCCGCTAACTCAGGCATAGGCAGGTAAAAATCGCTGCAAATGAGACTAGAAAAGATACTAGCAGCAAAATTAATATGAAATTTATCTTTTCTCATTTTTGTTTTGTAAAATTTTTTTTTTTTGATGCAGCAGCAAAACGATGCGGGCGGGGCCGAGAAATTAATCATTATTTTACTTGGCCTTACAATTTAAGGATATTTAAGGCAGGGCACAACTTGTCAATTTCTATGTGTTTTCTTCAGTGATATGAGATAAATTAGTCTGAAATAGTATTAAAGTTTTCTGTATAGCCTAGTGCCAAACAAAATATTGACCAGTGTACCCAGAGGGTTTGATTTTAGGCCAGGATACTTGTCCAATAGGCAGTTGAACACCCATATCCTGTTGCTTGCTGGGAACCAACCCTAACTCTAACGCAATCTAAACCATTAAAGGCACTATCAGGGATTGCTAGATCAGAAAATTAAAAAAAATCATCAAAAAACCGATTTTTGCATGTCTGTTACAAGATAGGCTCCTAACTCACCCTACAAGTGATAAGCCCAAAAGCAGCTAATGAGGACAAAAATCAGATATTTCATGATTCACACAGTAAAATAACTTGAGAAAAACAGGTAAGCCCGCCCCCACAAAACCAAATGCAAATGAGTGGGTTTTTCGTTGGTGCCCTCGCTAAGTTTACCCTAAAACTGAGAGAAAATTGCGAGACCTGGTTGCAATCATGGTTGCTATCAATATTAAGTATTAAAATCTGTAGGACTATCAAAAAAAGGTGTCATTGATATGTTATTTGATCCGACACACCAATTTGACCGGTATCTTACAGGAACACTGACTGAAAGTGCTATGACCTCCAGGGTCCACGGGCATATAGTTTTCACGGTCCAGTCGCTCGAAACTTTTGGGGATAACTACCCTAATTCATGATTGATTGGGTAGGAGCTATGATAACCTTCAAGCAGAATGAGCTTGAAGGTCGAGATGTTCCATGAGGCGTTAAAATGCCGTTTTCATCTCGGCCATTTGTACAGGAACGAATGGGACAGTATGTAGTGGTGTGAAACCTTTAGTCAGTGCTGTCTGTACAGACAATTACTACAAAACATAATAGAAGTAGGGATTATTTCTTGAATACTGGCTGTTTCTGAGTTTCTATCAATTTTTACAGTTGGATGATAATCCTGCAGACTTATCTTAACTTTTAGGGATTTCTGCAAATTTGTATAATTTTGACTCTTTTGGGTTAATCACTGATAGTGTCTTTAACTCCAAGCCTAACACTAACCTAATTCCTAACCCTACCTAACATTAATCCTAATCCAAAACCAAACCCAAACCTTAAACCAGGTGAATACTTTTAGCTAACCATGGATGAAGCAAGCTGGATTGGCTTTGGCCAAAAAAAGCCATCAGGCTTGATCCTTGTCACTTACTTGCTTTTGTGTCGTCTGCAAGAGGGCACTTATGGATTGCCCTTGGTCGTGTGTCTCTGTGAATGCTGCAGTAAAATGTTGGACCCAAAATTGTTTAACCCTAAAGGACAGTGTCCAACCTGAGTTCCAAGTATCTATCTGGTTTTGTAAACTTTGCAAAATATTTGATTTATTTGTATGTAAAAAGGTATACATTTCTAGAAAGAAAAATTGGACGGTTGGAATCCGATGGTGGCACCAGATTAATGTAAAACTTTTTCCGTTATTTGGAAAAAATTACTAAAAAAAATGGATTTGCCCCAAAAATTTTCAGGACCAAGCATAACAAAAAACACTTTGGAAATTTTCATGAAAATTTTCTTATGTAATATTTTTAGAAACAAGACCAAAATTTGTCTTAGGGACGGTTTTTTCATATTTTTACAAGTAGAGCTTCCTTTTTTTCAAAAAATATAAGGAAAAAAAATGTCAAAAAACAAAGTTGTTTGATTTTTACTTTTCTTTTCCAAAACTTTGAGTAGTATATATTGAATATGGTTTTCTTAGTTAAGAAATCGAAAAAAAAATGAAAAATGTTTGAGAAAAATCGTTCCTAGAGAAGACCGAACTGCTATCGTAGGAAAGTAAACTTACCTTTTACTTCGTTTTTTTTAAAGTCATCGTGTCTGAAAATTGCCAATATTTTGACGAAAAGTGAAAACATTGAGAAAATCAGTGTTTTAGTAAAAAAAAAGGACTTTTCACAAACTTTTCAAGCGTCTCTTTCTCAAAATAACTTATCTTGAACTTCAAAATTGAGTTTTTTTTTTTTTTTTTTTTTAAATAATAAAATGAGTTGAATCAAACATCTTTTGTCTCTAACTCCAGGCAACAAAATCAGAAGAAATTGAAATTTCCTTGAGTCTAAATTAGCGCTCTCTGTTACATTTTCAAATATTATTTTTGGTTTTTCCAAGATTGCGTTCGTCGCAAAAGTACATTAAAACACGCGCACACTTCATTAGGCAGCAAAAATTCACCACGCCACGCGATTGCTGCCCTTGCGCCTGACGCGTGATGAAATGGCTTAAACTCTACCGTTTTAAGACCTGTGGTGTTTGTGACTTTAAAATTGTCAAATAGCGTTTTTAAACGGCAAAAAAATTACAGCTCAGGATTGTCGGCGTGGAAACCTTTGTTGGTAACGAAGATAGAGCACAGGTTAATGTTTAAAATGAGGTGCAAAAAATCAAAATAGAAATTAGAAAGAAAGTTGTTTAAAAAAACAAAAGCAATAGGGTTGACACTGGCCCTCTTAACAAATTGCTAACTGTTTCACATACACACACACATTTTATGGTACTTGCAATGCAATGGGGTCCCTGGGTAGAGTAGTGTTAATAAGGTTAGTTAATTCCACAAAATCCTATTCTAACACATAAAAAACACTGACTTTTACACTCATTTTAGCCCATAAAGCACCAGTACTTAGGGAAATAATTCAGACTGTGATCCTGAAAATTCTTGAAAACTTTTCCTAAGTACTGCCATGTGTTTAGTACAATACAGTATAGGCACATTGCAAGCATTATGGGATTGATTGCAAAACACCCTCTGAAACCCAAACCAAGTGCAACCTCTTGAAGGGTCCAGTGAGATCCACAAATCATCCCCCTATTCATTTCATCAGAATTCAGATTTTGTTATAATGAACCCTTTCATATAAGAACTACCTTGGCATATTAGTTGACTGATTTTTTTTTTTCTTTAAACAATATCAGTAGAAAACTATATTTTATTTGGTCACCCATGTCACTTCTTGTAAGCTTTACAAAACAGTATCTATTGGGACTGATGTACTACATAAAATGTGGCTACATCAAAAGGAAAATCCAGTCTAAAAACCCTAGATTGATAAGGCATGTATTTTTGAAGGAAAAATACTGGTGGGAAAAATCTCATCTTGGATATGGGTGTGTCCCAAAGTGAAAAACAGCCAAGGGCCTAATATTTATTTATTTTTTTTTTATTTTCGGTATTTTCAAGTATCGGGACAAAGACTAGCTGTCAATGATAGATCACTACAACAGACTTCATTCAAACCCTGTCATCGTCAGCTAAGATACATATCTTAACCAAGGATGGCCAAGCCTCCGTAGGGTGTGCCATGGCATAAACTGTGTTCTGACAAATGTGAAGTCCACCTTACTAATTAAGTAATATGGTCAAATGAATGAGTTTAGGCCAAGTAAGTAAAATCAAATAAAATTAGTTTTCATCCAACTTTTTCACAAAAGGGAGGATGCAGCACCTTTTTTTTTTTTTGCCTTTTCAAAAGACCACTTCCCCCAAAGATGACAGATCTAGTGTATTTCAGCAAGTTCCATATGTACCCCAACTCATGCATAGGCAGTAAACAAAATAGCTGCAAACGCGACTAGAAAAGATACTAGCAGCAAAAATAATCGAAAATGTCATTTTTTTATCATTTTTGTTTGTACATTTTTTTTTTTTTTGATTTTGCAGCTACAAAAAACGATGCGGGCGGGGACGAGAAATTAATCATTTCTTTTACTTGGGCCTTACATATTACGATTTAACGGGCCAGGGCAAACTTGTCCATTTCATATGATGTTTCTTCGCAGCGCGATAGAGATAAAAATAGGTTCCCTGAAAATCGTAATTAAAAGTTTATCTGTATAAGGCCCTAGTGCAACAAACAGAAATATGACCATTGTTACCCAAAGGGTTTGTTTGATTTTTTGGCCAAGGGATAACTTGTTCCCAATTAGGGCAGTTGAAACACCCATATCCTGTTGCTTGGCTTGGGAAACCTACCCTAAAAGCTCTAACAAAATATTAAAACCGTTTAAAGGCACAAATAATTATCAGTGATGTGCTAGATCAGAAAATTTAAAAAAAAAAAATCATCAAAAAACAGATTTTTGCATTGTTTTCTGTTACAAGTAGTATAGGCATCCTAACATACCCTACAACGGATGAATAAGACCAAAACGCTTGCTAAGAGGACAAAAATCCCAGATATTTTAGGATTTCACTGAAGGTACATAAACTTGAGAAAGAAAAACAGGGTAAGTCACAGGCCCCACTGCAAATTTGAGGTGGGTTTTTTTTGGGACCCTCGCTAAGTTTACCCGAAAAAAAAACTGAGAAAGTCTGCGAGGAACTTGCGAGGGGACCTGGGTTTGGCAAATCATGGTTGCTATCCAATTAATTAGTATAAAATCTAGTAGTGAATATCAAAAAAAAAAAGGGTGTCTATCGCGCACGCATAGTTATTTTGATCCGACAAACCAATTTTAACCAGTACTCTTACAGGAAACGCCAGACTGAAAAAGTGCTCTGACCTCCAGGGTCCACGGTTGACATGCTTAGGTCTTCACGGTCCAGTCGCTCGAAAACTGAGGGCTAAACTACCCTAATTTCAGAGTGATGGGTAGGAGATAGCTAACCTTTCAAGCAAAGAATGTTAGCTTGAAGGTTGAGAGGTTTTCATTGAGGAGAAAAAATGACGTTTTCATCTACGGCCATTTTGGTTAACAGGAAACGAAATGGGACCAGGGATTGAGTGGTGTGTGAAAAAAACTTTAGTCATGCTTGTATGTATACAGAACAATTTACTACAAACACATATTTGAGTAGGGGATTCATTTCTTTGAATACTGCTGTTTCTTAGTTTTTCTATCAATTTTACAGTTGGGATGATAATTCCTGTGCAGAATTATCCTTAACTTTTAAGGTATTTCTGCCAAATTTGTATTATATTTTGACTCTTTGGGGTAATCACTGATAGTGTTCTTAAACACCAAAGCCAAAAACCATAACCTAATTCGAACCCTCTACCTAACCTAATCCCTTAAATCAAAAAATCCAAAACCCTAAACCTGAACCAGGTGAGACAATACTGTAGCTTAAAGCCAGTGTATTGGGAAGGCAAGGTGGATTGGCTTTGGCCAAAAAAAGCTATTCAGCTGATCCTTGTCAACTTACTGATTTTATGTTGTCATTGAAAAAAAAACTAATGCTTAGTTCATTGGATTGCATTTTTCCCATAAAAAAAGTTAAAACCAGAATTGATACGTTTGGTTTTTGGAGGAAGATACCTAAACTTCTAACAGTAAAAATAAATTAATTATGAATGTGAATAATATACCATTGAGATGATTAAGTGCCTTTTAAAAATGCAAAGCATTGCATTATCTACAACCCAAAGTTAACCTTGCTGCTCGGTTTTGGAGCATTTTAATCCAATTATTAAAAAAAAAAATTGAGTCCAATTGCAAAAAAACTGTTGTTGCACTTATTAGGGAAAAGTTTAAAAGGAACAAACAAACAATGTTGGAAATCAGCCATGGTTATGGAGGAAAAGAAAACCACACCAGAGGTGTGTGTGATCAAACTCTAACGTGGAAGACTGTAATCATATACTTTCCATTGAAACACAAAATTCCTCGTACGGCTTGCTTACTTCAGGGAACTGGTTAGACAGGGGGACCCACTAGCAAAGGGAAATTGAGAGTTATAGGATAAAACGTTTCAAGAGTCTGAAGTCCACAGCGACACAGAGGGGACTAGAGGAAGGTCCATGGGGACACCCGACTATGAGCGCAAGGTAACCAGGAGGGGGATTGTCAGGAAACTCAACACGGAAAAAGGTAGGTTGTGTGGGTCGCCAAAACTGGTATGACATTCATTAATATTCAATTTAGTTAAAGGTCACTAATCAAATTGTCCAGGTGTAGTTTTTACTATTTTTCGTTTTCAACCTCATTCTCAACGGAGGGGGGACAAAGTCCAGGCGGGTGAAGTAGGGCAAAATCACACATTATGGTTTTTCTATATATTAGGACAAAAAAAATGCATGTATTCTCCATGGTACGGGGCCCGGCAATGGGCCAAAAAACACATCGTATGTTGGTTTTTTTTTTTTTTTGGTGATGTTGTTTAACATTGCAGTGCAGCAAAGCTCTCGGAAACCCATGGGGGAAGCCGATGTATTTGGAGGCAAGGAGGCTGCCTTGGAATTCGAAAGGAAGGGAAGGAGTGGGTGTGGTACATCACTGTATAGTCAAGAATTAGGTTCAAAATCTGTTTTTTTTGGTCCAACTTTATAAGCAAACATTTTACAATTCATCCAGTTGTAACATTCTTTTAAAAAAAGTATGTACTAAAGGGGCAACAAGAGAATTTCCCCACACATACAGAAAAAAAATTGAAAGAATGATTTCTTGCATGTAAAGCGTTCATCAAATAGCATCCCCATCTGAAAAGGATTCAAGCTAAAAACTGTTTCTTTGTATCATGAATTTGTGAACATATTGGGGCAGAATTTCGAAAATTCAGCATATGTTGAAATGGAAAATAAAGCCAAATCCCAAACAATAATAACACGTTTCCTCTCTTTTAAATTTCTGTAGCCAAAAACAGGTGGGTGGTAAATCTATTGAGTGTCTAATTTCTATATGGAAATTTAATTTATTATGAACACCCAATTATTTGGGGTGGTCTCAAAAAAAAATCTTTCTGTTTGCACCCTTTAAACTTGCAAATGTTACAGGTTACAGTGTCAGGGATTGGTGCGAATAGTTGGTTATATTTTGACATGGTTGAATCTGGGGGGACTGCTCTCAACCTGTTAACAAAAACTCTCTTCTCTTTCTTTGTGTCCTCAGATGGTTCCAAAACTAGAAAAATTGGAATTGAGAAGACTCACAGAGGGGCTAAATCAAGATGTTCCGCGGGTTGGCCGAGGTGGCTTTGCCAGTGACCCAATTGACCTTGGAACCCCCCCAAGGACATATCATGAGACTCTAAGTGTAGAAGAGCTGTGGCCTTACAGTGGCCACTGGTAATGCTTGTGCTTGCCTAAAAATGCAACTTTGTCCCAATGTTTTGGTTGTTACAGGGAACAAATGGTCACAGTTTACCAGATTAATGTTATTTTTTAAACTATAAGTTGTATTTTTTTTCTCTCTTCATATTTAATTTTAGTTATATAATGTATTTTAATTCTATGCATGGGACTATTCTGGGTAATAGCGTTCAAACAGGTGTAATACTTAAGGAAACCGGTGAAGCTTGGTGATAGAAGTACATGGTATTAAAGAGACACTGGCACATTTGAAAAATAGTGCGCCCTCAAGATTTTTCAAAATCAATATTTTTGCATGGTTGTAAAGCTTTAATGTACAAAAGCCCTCACCCGAATGATTAAGACCAAATCAGCTTCCTTATGTGTAAACAGAATGATTTTATAATTTAACGTCGCCGGCGACGTTTAATTCAGCAGACGACGAAAATGGCGTTTAACACAAGAACACGCATGCCATATGCATGTTTCCCACGCTATGTAGACTGTTTGACCGGTCTATAACCTTTGTGGTTTTAATATCAGTGAGTACGAGTCAAAAATATTCATGTAATATACACATTTGTTGATTAAAGTTATGGAAAACTTAAAAGTTGGCCTACAAATTACCTGGATGTCTTTATCCTCATATCAATGTCCCTATCTGTATGTAAAATATAACTGTTCTTCCAATGGCCTAGACGCTTTAAATGTATTTCCATGGACAAATAACCCTTTTTCTAAAGGTCGACTCAGAGATTTCATATGGAGGGTGTCCCAAAATTTTCACCATTGTGAGATTCTTGAATATTAATATAACCTGACATTATCTCAACCAATAACCAAAAGAAATTACACTAAAACCCTTTTTGTTTAGAAATTATGTTTTGTTTTTGTAGTATATTTCCAGATCCTGAAAACTTGCAATATTACTATGAGTTACAATATGCTCATCCACCAAGGACACAGTTCAATGAGTTGTACTTATACATACACTGACATGAACTGACCTTGTGTGATTTGGGTATCATATATCATACCCAAAAACCAGGGGATGTATTTTCTAAATACACTGGTGAATGGAAGGTACTGAACTGTGCTAAGTTTTTTTTTTTTTTTTTTTTACTGGCACATTTGAAAAATAGTGCGCCCTCAAGATTTTTCAAAATCAATATTTTTGCATGGTTGTAAAGCTTTAATATACAAAAGCCCTCACCCGAATGATTAAGACCAAATCAGCTTCCTTATGTGTAAACAGAATGATTTTATAATTTAACGTCGCCGGCGACGTTTAATTCAGCAGACGACGAAAATGGCGTTTAACACAAGAACACGCATGCCATATGCATGTTTCCCACGCTATGTAGACTGTTTGACCGGTCTATAACCTTTGTGGTTTTAATATCAGTGAGTACGAGTCAAAAATATTCATGTAATATACACATTTGTTGATTAAAGTTATGGAAAACTTAAAAGTTGGCCTACAAATTACCTGGATGTCTTTATCCTCATATCAAAGTCCCTATCTGTATGTAAAATATAACTGTTCTTCCAATGGCCTAGACTATCATTTGAGAGCAAATTGAAGAAATTTCATATTTTGTGAAAATGTGCCAGTGCCGCTTTAAATGTATTTCCATGGACAAATAACCCTTTTTCTAAAGGTCGACTCAGAGATTTCATATGGAGGGTGTCCCAAAATTTTCACCATTGTGAGATTCTTGAATATTAATATAACCTGACATTATCTCAACCAATAACCAAAAGAAATTACACTAAAACCCTTTTTGTTTAGAAATTATGTTTTGTTTTTGTAGTATATTTCCAGATCCTGAAAACTTGCAATATTACTATGAGTTACAATATGCTCATCCACCAAGGACACAGTTCAATGAGTTGTACTTATACATACACTGACATGAACTGACCTTGTGTGATTTTGGGTATCATATATCATACCCAAAACCAGGGGATGTCATTTTCTAATACACTGGTGAATGGAAAAGGTACTGACTGTGTCTAGGAATTGAAATTTTACTCGCTCATAGTGTATGCTGCAATGGCCACACTGCAAGCCTTGGCACGCCAAGGTTCCCAGTTTTAACAATGACAGATGGTGTGGGGTGTCTTTAGAGGTTCTTATTTGGCCCTGGTGTTGAAGACACTAAACTTACAAAATAGCAATATGGGAACTACCCAATCTTGTAATTTTCTAGTTGGGCAGGCATTACTTTGGGTACAATGAATGAAGTGCTTTGAACTATCATGCTTAATTCATCCCTTTGCTTACGCCAGAGAAATGTGATTTTTTTTGATTGAAAATCCTTTCAATATTGAAATAATGGTAACTCACTCAATGTGTTGATTAGCCAGTGCTAAAATTAGCCAGAAATAGCTCTAGATCTGCCTTTAAATAATCAGTAATAATGTCAATCCCATTGCACAAATGTGCCATCTGTGGCATTTACAGGCACTTTTTTTTAAAAAGTTCAATAGTTAAAAGTTAGTTAAAGCCCCCCCCCCCCCTTCGCATGCCGAATGGTGTCATAAAGCGGCACCTATCTCAGTTTCCATAACCCTAGGTCATGTGTCTGCTGATGCAGTGAAAATCATCGTATATAGTTAGCCTACTGGTTGCTTCACACTTTCAAAAGTGCTCATGATTGGCGGATGAACCCTCCTGAGAACTTTTGTCACCTATTAATGACACTTTCAGAGTTATTGAAACAAAGTCACCACTTTTGACTTGTGTAACACTCTTCTGTTGTCTACCTCTCCATTTCAAATACCAGATAGTTAGCCATAAATTAGTCAATATTTAATAATTTATGGTCCAGAAGGTGACAAAACATCTTGCACCAAAGGATTACAGAGACATGAGGCCATGTCAGAAAGAATAGCCCCCAATTTTTTCTGTACCTGTTTTTTTTTTTTTTCATATTTGGAATGCTTCCCAATTGATAAGCCTAATACGCTGGCGCTATTATAAGATCAGTAAAGTGAGGATTTAGAATTTTTGAAACGTTCTTGGTAAGTGTGTCTATAACTCCATCAAGTGCAAATTGAAGAAATTCTTATCCTAAGAAATCTCCGAAAGAAATCTCCTCTGTTACTTTCAAGTATAGGTATCACTACATCTTATTTGAATTCAAACCTGTATGTCTAGAGGTCAGATCCAGAGGGTGTTTTTTGAATCACTTCCACCATGCATTGTAAATTGCCTATACTGTACTGTAACAACACACTTCAGTACTTAGGGATAGAAAGTGGTCACGAAGTTAACAGAACCACAGGTCATTCTCTTAGTACTAGCCGCCTTGTGGCTAAAATTCAAGTTTTTATGGTGTTAAGAATATATTTTTGTGGGATCATATGACCTTATTGAAGTGAAATTTCCCAAAACTACTGCATTGTGGGATTGACTCCAATAACCCCCTGGGTCAATCTGGAAAATGTATTGTCGGATTTTTTCCAAATGTTAATCTTTGGCCCATATACACAAAAGACTGGCTTAACTCTTACTCCAGGACTAAGTCTACTAGGAGGACCCTTTTA
Source organism: Ophioderma brevispina (assembly GCA_023653785.1). NCBI lineage: Eukaryota > Metazoa > Echinodermata > Ophiuroidea > Amphilepidida > Ophiodermatidae > Ophioderma > Ophioderma brevispina. The sequence continues at coordinate 9,294 of JAMKCH010040912.1, read as the reverse complement.
ATTTTTATTATAGAAATAATAGGAATACTGTAATTATGAATTTTATCAGCTTTTGGGTCTTCCTGTTGCTTTGTTTCACTTTCAGCAGTAAACCTAACCACAGGAACGAACAAACTTCAGAGGTCCTTCATGTAGGACTTTGTGCTGTACTAAGAGTTAAATCTGGACCAGAGGAGTATGGACTAAGTTCTTTTGATTTTCAGGTCTTCTATTCCAAATCTCTCTTGCCCTCCACACTACTTTTAACACTATTTCATACTGCTACTAATTGTAACCCGTTGATTTGTTTTAACTTTATACTTACTTCAAAAGAATTACTGGCCCCAATACTTTTCTGGGTGTAACACATATTGACCTCTAGTGATGCCTTTGTTGACCTTGACCCATTAGAGTATGTTCCGGCCGGGAAATCTTACAGTTTATTTAAGACACTATCATGATTCCATCCGAAGAGTCAAAATATTGAAATTGCAGGAATAGCTAAAAATGTGGAAAGTCTGTAAATTCCATAAAGTTAACTTTTTCCACCTGAAGGATTGACAGAAAGGAAGAAAGTCGCAGCATTGTTCAAAAAGACACTCCATTGAATCATGTGTTGTAGTAGTGTCCGTACGGAATTAATGACTAATATTTCCGATTTTGTCCTTACGAGGCGGCTTCTGGTCTTATATTTGTCCAGATATGTAGGGTACCTGGCCGTGTTACAGACAGTCAAAAATCTGATTTTGATGATTTTTTTATTTTCTGATTTAAGGCAATCACTGATAGTGCCTATAACTTGCACTATTTTTAAAGGTTTTTGACCATAAAGCCACTATCAGTCGTTTTTTTTCAACATTTAAAATGCCGATTTTGTCCTCTAAATTCCTAGTGAAGATGCATTAACGACTGTTGCTAGACTTTAGAAACTCGAACACGACTTTTAAGTATAAAAAGCATAAAATCCATCATTTCATGACAAATACGGTGTGTTACGCTTAGCCACTTACACAAGTCTTTACTACAACAATTTCCAATACACAGGTGCAAAAAATGACTTCGATGAAAATAGGAGGTGCGATCTGTTTACATCATGAAATCGGCTGATAGTGGCTTTCAGAAAAGTTTGGGTAATATTCAACAGTTCAGTGAATAAACATAATGTTACATGACCGCTGCACAAGAAAACAGTAATTAGAAATGCGTGTTATATTTGCACTAGACTATTTATGTTTAAAGGCCCCTTAGCATTGGTATCTTTATCTAGGGCTGGGTGTTCCTACATTGCTGAAAAAAGCACAATTCTTGAAATTCGTGACATGGATCAGGTAAAAATACTCCCAATCATGGATTTTTTTGCTTCAGCCGTATTGAAAATGTGCCGAGACTTCACTGGAAAAAATTGTGATACACCAATCATTCCCAAACTCTGGTGGGCACTACTGCCATTCTTAGTGTTTTTCACTGGTCCAATTACAGGGACATCATTTTGAGTAACCAATTAACAGCAGATTTTCTTACTATAATCAGCTCAAACTCTTCACCCTTTCTTACCATACTTCTGATTGGTTGGAGGGTCTATATCATTTATTGAGGCCATCAGTGGTTACTACTCTTGGTTTAACCTTATCAGGATAGCATTATTGCCACCTCCCTGAACATTTTTAGGGCAAACAAATCATCCCGTTTATCACATAGACAAAGATTGCATTTGTTGACGGTGTTTATTTATTTTACCAGCAGCTGTTAGATATTAGGCTTTTTCACACTGAGCCTGTGGTCGATCGTACTTTTGTGTCGATCGCCGTTTTTGAAGACTATTTGCAGTCCTTTTCTGAAAATAGACGCGCCATGGCGCAATAGTGCCTTAAGTACGATGTAAGTTTTTCCAAAGACGATTTATGAGCTGCTGCTCTCACAAAATACTTCTTTTTGAGGCATTTACGGCAGTGGTTGTAATTGACTTTTTAATCTGGTACATGGCCATCTTTAAATGATATGACTTGTCACCTTGTTTGATTCCCGCACGTAAATTGTGAGTTTTTTTCGTTCATGAAATTGAACGGACTGAGTAAGGAATTCAACATGGCTGTCAACTCTTACGTAAGGTCCTTTATTGGACGAATGTGGGCTGTTATTTGAGGAAGCCACAACGGTCATGTGTGTCAGAGGTTGCAAAGTATTATAATGCATTGGTGCTGTTTGAAGTCTTCAGATAGCGATCGATCGCAAAGTTGATCGCCTGCTCGGTGTGAAAAGTCTTATTATGTAACAGTGCTTCTTTTTGGCAATAATACCACGCAATGATGTTCATATTGCAGGGAGAGTATCATGCAGAGTGACCCTCATGTAAACATTGTGATGAAAAAGGGTTCATTTGTGACCTGTCTGCTGTTCAATCAGAATGAACTTCATAATTTGCCTGCAACATGGCTTTGAAATAATATACTGAAATGTAATCTGCATAACTTATAGGGTCATTTCACAGAAGGTAAATTATATTGAATGGCTTGTTTGTCCTCAGATTATCCAAGCATGTACAGAATACAATGCATGCACCTGTTCACCTTAACATTTCAGATGATTTTGCAGAGGAAGTCTTGTGTATTCCCTGGCATGCTTGGGTGTTCTGGAGGACGGACTTGCCAATTTAACCTATTTAACCCTTGTGATTTGACCTCGAGGCATTTCCAATACTTGATCCTGGGTTTCCTACTGGAAAATCATTTTTTAAAAAAACCGGAATTCCTATCGCAACGATGCACCAATGATTATACTGTCATTTTTCATACGGTCATTTTTCGGTCATAACTGCGAAAACCGTTGCTGTACCTAAATTTTACCAGTAACGAGTACTCTTCGATTGCCTTGGTAAATTTTGCGCCACAAAATGTGCGCGTATTTAAAGAGGCGCACTAAACCGTGCGTGCGGGATTATTGCATATCTACTCGTACATCGTTGGTGCATTGTGGGACAGGAATTTCGTAAAAAATGATTTCCGTTAGGAACCCAGGATCCACTATTCAGTTTTACTGATATCTTTTGTCATTGGTGATGGAATGCAAAATGGTATGAAGTGCAATAAGAAGAATTATTGAAAAAAAGCAATATCTTTATCTTAATCATGAATTATCCCACGTTGGCATGAATCTACGAGAAACATAGCGGTAACATATTCATTACTTAGATGTTGACAGCCTAATTCTTAAGTTCCATCCTAGGAACAACAATTATAAATGATAAAAAATGAGAATTAAACAATGTTTAATTACACTTCACTTCTGTGAAAATATAAATACGAAATACTCTTGCAAACTTATTACATTGGTGTGGCTGATTATGATTTTAAGTGTTTTCCTTCTATAGCTCCCCAGAACTTTCTTTCGTACTCTAGGTTGACTGAAGTAAGATATGACATCACCGCTGTCTGTGCAGGCACAGCTCAAGTACTGCCTTTTGTAAGCCTGTGATCATTGGGCCTATCTACACAAGGGCACCAGATCTGCATTAACGATCAATGTGGTACTTTCATGGCCCCGTGTGGCCACCTGCACGGACGTATCATGTTACTGCACAATGTCTGGATGCGGATAGGAACATGCTACTGCATGGGTTTCTATAATGTGCGCAGTGCTACGCTTAAAGACAACTATCAGTGATTTGACAAATATTTGAAATTTGCAGGAAAAGCTTCAAAGTGAAGAACAAGTTTGTTGGAATCCTCATTAGTTATCTTTTTCAGCTGTAGAATTGACAGGAAAAGGAAGAAAACGGCAGTTGTTCCAAGATACGATGCTCCATTTCACTTACGGTGTAGTAAGTGTCCGTCGGACCGTAATGACTACATTCTGATTCCGTCCTTATTAGGGTGCTTCTGTTCCTATCATTTGCAGGATATATGTTAGGAACCTGTACTTTTTATATACATGCAAAAATCTTAATTTTTGATGAATTTTTTTTTTTTCGATTTGCTGATTTAGCAAATCACTGATAGTGTCTTTAAGTCACAAATTTTCCGTGCTGCATCATTCACTTATGCCTTGCATTTGTTTTGAATGCTCGCGACAGTTCCACCTTAACAGCGTGAAAATATCCATCGTGTAGGCAGTCCAACAATGACCACATAGATCTGGTTTCAGAAGTACCACATTGAGTGATCTGCTCTCCATTTTCTATTCTTAAACGCTTGTGAAAGTAGCAATTTCATTGGCTGAGCCCGTTCAATTCGTTTATTGAACCCAGGTAGTACGCCTGCGTATTGAAGTTATTTTTAGGTTGAAGCCGCTCGCGTCATACCGCGTTTGCTAACGTTCGCACCGCCTGCCAGTTGCGTCCTCGTTGCGTTGCTCGTTTGTGCAACAGTGTGTGTTCGATTGTTGTTCCACTGGTGGTGGCAGTCCTTTCTTTTGTATTTAAGCCATAAAGCATCGCGAATTGGGTTAAAGCGCCTTAAAATGATAGCTGTTTTAAGATGAAAAAGGCCGGCCTCGTTCTTCCACTTAAAATAATGCTCGTCTTGGGTTTTCAATTCGTCCGTAAAAGAGTACCGGTTCCCAAAATCATACCTTTATTCTCTGAGTGTAGGGGAAGGGGGTATTTGTTAACTTGTATCTTATCCACTTGCACTGTCAAAAGGTACTATGACCCAAAGGTGCATAAGGGATAGCTCAGATGATAATACAATACACAATTTTTGGCGAGGTACGGGATGTTCTATTGAGTTCCAGAGTCAAAACTTTCTCACTGTAATGAACTGATCAAACTTTTGTTACCACTTATTTTTAGACACAGTATTTCCCTGGGAGCTAGCACACATTTGTAAACATCTCAAGTACAAAAGGTTTGAGTGAATTAAATATGTAGACAGTCTGACAGGAACCCCGAAACGCTATTCTTAAGTGCCGCAAGTTGTTCCTTAAGATGGGGCCAAGACAACGATTGTACAGGGGTCAAACTTTTTAAATTGATCATCACTTTTTAAAGTATACATATTTGTGTCAAACCATAAGATTCAGAAAAGGTCTCGTTTTTGTATTCTACGCCTAAAGTTTTCAGAGTTAGAGGCTAAACCGCAAAAATACAATAAAAAGGTCAATTTTCAGGTGTACAGGGGTCAAATTCTAAAATTGCCCGATTTGGATAAAAAATGTGAAATTATTGGTGGAGCTCATAGGAGCTCTGTTTCAAATGCTCAAGTACATTTGGTTTACGTTTACTCGCAGAGTGATAAAACCGAATATCTGCCTATTTGGTTGCAAATCATACGTAAATAATTAGGGCTTTTGGAAATGATACCCTATCAGTACTTTTTCCCTTGTAACCAGATTCACTTGTTGCTGGGCAGGAAAACCTCCGACATGCATTGACCTCGGAAATCAACAGCTCCTATGTGAAAACAGGCCTCACTTTCAACCGCCTGTGGCAATGTTACTGCCAACATCATACGCCGTGGTTTCAGAATTGACGGAGGGTTTTAGTGCCACAGTGTGAAAAAAATCCATATCGGAGCAAATAACCATGGTTAATTTGAAAGATGTGTCTTTCTGGGGAAAAATTTTGTAGATTATTAATTTTTAATTTAACCAACCCTGTATCATACACCATTTGCTACAAAATATTTATTGTGCGTCTTTGGTCCGAAAATGGCCTTTTCGGGTGACAAAAATTTTCGCCTACCAACTTTTAATACTTACAGATCCTACAATATACAATATATGACCCTTTCAATGCTAATATATTCAGTTAAAGGTAACAACTTATGGTTTCAAGTATTTGTTTTTTAAGTAAATTAATTTTGTAATTTGCAAAACCAGACTGTTCATATTTTGACATGTCCCCGTGACAACGTATCAGCATGTAGCACTTTCGAACAAAAAGTTTGCTTTGCACAATCACATTTCTGGAAATGAAGGGTCTAAGTTGAGATTTTTACATATCAGTTTATGCAGAATTTATGAGCTTCAAATTGATACTAACTTGGTTCATTTCAGATAGGAATAATTCAAAAATACCAAATGCTCCCCTACCCCTTTATTTTTCAGGCGGTGAAAAAAATAATGTCTTTCAATAAAATTGTAATTTGTACGATAAAACTATAAGAGCTATAGGCTTGAACTTTTAATCATTATGCCCAAAGCAAGTCCCTACATAGATTATGGTATTACTTTTTTTCACCCTGTCTAAAATGTGAACATTTTTTTTCAATTTGGCCAGAATCGCAAATTTTACGCAAAATTAGGCGTTTTGAGAACCCGCAAAAAAAAAATGAAAATGGTGACATTGTTGAAAAGTAATCGATTATGCTCAAACATATTCCCACAAGAATATAGTATTACATTTTTTGTCCAAACTGCAGAAATATTTTGAGCAAATTTTTTTCAAAGCAAGATGCATTTTCACCAAAATACATAGGTTTCTATGGGACTCGGCATTGCTCAATCCCCAAAATGCGATATCTCGGAACCCATCCAACATTTTGCATTTTTGACTTAAATTAAAAAAAAAAAAAAAAAAAAAAAAAAAAACCTAAAAACATGTTTTTATTTCATTGCCACCTTCACTTTTTACACTTTTGGCAGTAAAACCTAAATCGAATCTGAAACCATGTCCTACCCTCTATATATATGTTCCCTCTGGTTTCCAATTTATTCAAAATAAGACACTACTTTTTTAGAACAGACTGCAGTAGCCAATAATCATATCAGAATGTTTTACTATGCATTATATTTTAAGCTCAGACAGTTCTGATGAGAAATTAATTGTTGCACAAGGAGGGTTTTGAAAAAGGGGTCATTTTTACATAGGAGGTTTCAATTTCAAAGGTCAGTACACATAGGAGGCTTTTCCTGCCCAGCGACGAAGTATGCTTCGATTAGATTTCGGCCTGAAATTTTCTCAGGACCCTATGGTGCAGACCCTATGGTCCGGGATAATAAATAATCGGGAAAATAGGAGCATATTTTATTAATATGGTAATGGCGATCTGGTAAAACCCGCCACATGGTGAAAATTTATTTTGAGTTTTGACTATCATTGCAAAGTACGAAATATAAATTCCATCACATTTTACTTCCTTTCTTCTGTGATAAACCATCTAAAGTTATGCCTTATAACATCTGACAAAAAATACAGACAACTAACAGATTTTTAAGGTATTTTCTTTATTTTTCAAACTGTCCTGTGCTACATGTGGCGGGTTTTCCCATATCACATAACATATAAGGAGAATATGCTAAATGCTCCTGGAGCATATTTGAATAACAAAAATTGGTCCTGCAGCATATGGCAAAATATGCTCCTGGGCAGCGTTGAATATTCGAAATCAAATACTGCTCCATGAGCATACCCTGTATTTGCCATATTTCTCCTGGACTCATGTGTTGTTCAACTTTGATGTAGAATATTTCTCCAGATTACTTATGCTCCAGGACCCTATGGTCCCTCTGAACCATATGGCCTTGGACATAAATTTTGGGCCAAAATCTCATAGAAGCACAAGCTTAACATCCTGTTTCTTCCCCTAACAAATATTTTTTAATGTTAATACAAGGGGCCTTAAAAGGTTACTGAGGAAATATCTTAATCATATTCCATGCAAATAAGTTTGGCACTTCGCTTTCACCTACTGATGAGATGACAGTATAGCAATAGACATGCATGAAACTTTTTTTCTGTCAACTCTATCACCCTAATGTTGTCATAAAAAAGAACATTGCTCTTGCCATATGTTACACTCTTACCCCGCAACCTTTTACGTTGGTCTATCATCATAATGCTTTCTTCATGGCAGGACTGATCCTATCTTGATTCCATGATTCCATATGATTCCCATAGGATTGGTTTGAATTTTGCAGCACATTCAGGTGCTTTCCTTTTCCCCATTAAAGTCCTGACTCAGAGATTTCAGAATATAATTTTTAATATATTAATGAAAAATAGTCAACTAAACTAAGATAGTCACCCTAGAATGCTCAATTCCAATTTGAGATGAATCGGATTTTCGTTTTGCTGCAGTAAACATTTAATGTTATATCAATTGCCCTAGGATACGATTTATAACATTCCGGAGCCGGAAATTTTTAAACAAGATGTGATTTTCTATATGAAGGCTTTGATTTGAGCTTATCTTTTTCACACAGTGTTAGTATATGAACAAGCGATTATGTAACATGCCAAAACACATTTGTTTGAAAATTGAGGGCGCCCTCATCGGAAATTCTCTGAGTCACCTTTAAGGTTAGCTCACGACGTAGTTATGGTTCCCAGTGAGATACCACCATCCTCCCCCATAAACTCCAGCACAACCGTCGTCGTTGTTGTTGTGGCCAGGTAACAAACTTCTTGTTGTTGTGACGTCACCATTGAGTCCACCTTTTCAAACAATGTGTTATATCATATGAACAGGGCCCTACGCAGATTTATTTGGGTGACTTTGAAAGTGACCTAACCCCCTAAAATGGTCCTTTTGGGACATTTTGAACATCTCATCTAGTCCGTTGGGTGGGTGGGTCCCCGTGTGCATGAGATGTGCCTAAGTTTACGCTTCACAACCATGACTAGACCATCAACATACCAAAAAAGTGAGGGTAGACTTTTACTACCCCGGCCTTTTTTCGCTAGAGGGCGTTTTCAAAATGGCCGCCAAATGCGCATTTAACACCATATAGTGGCGTTTTCCTAGCCACTATATGGGGTGAAACGTTCCATTTTGTGTGTTTTCCTATATTTTTGATGTCAATGTATAGAGCGGTAAAATTCATTACTTAATGTATTCATAATGGAGGGCGCTTTCAAAATGGCTGCCAATTCATTTTATCACCCCATAATTCATAATGATATTCTACTACTAGCCAAAAAATGGGGTGAAATGGCCAAGTGTTAAGTGGTTTTGCTATATTTGTTGACGTCAAATGTAGAGAGCAGTCACGTTTCACCACTTAAATGAATTCCTAATGGAGGGCGCTTTCAAAATGGCCGCCAAATGCACATTTAACACTATATTTGACGTTTTTTGCCAAAAATGGTTTAAAATGGTCCAGTTTTTCAGTGTTTTCTATATTTGTTGATGGCAAATGTAAAGAGCGGTCACATTCACTACTTAAATGTAATTCCTAATGGAAGGCGCCTTTTTCACCAAATGGCAGGCCAAAATGCAATTTACCACCTCATAATGAAGTTTACTAGCCAAAAATGGGGTGAAATGGCACAGTTTGTCAGTGTTTTGCTATATTATGATGTCACCATGTATAGAGCGTCACATTCACCATTTAAAGGTATTCCTAATGGGGGCGCTTTTAAAACTGGCCACCCATGCG
>JAMKCH010040911.1:0-12653 GCA_023653785.1 Ophioderma brevispina | reverse complement strand
GCAGGCAAACAGTCCCCCCCCCAAAATTTTTTTAAACATGTGCACCCCTACCCCAATTCGGTACAGCTTACAAATCTACAACTTTGGGTGATATGGCAACCCTAAATTTCAGTCATGTCCTCTTTCGCCAACTACCAGCTTCTTCTCCTCAGGCTTTACTGACTAAACAACAATTTCAGTTTTCATCAAATTTTACTTAGGTGCTCAAAAAACAGTTTTTTTTGAGATATTTCACAACCCCTGGCGTAGCAGCCGCCGTTTAGTTAGGCAGTACATTATGCATTAAGAGGGGTGCAACAATATGTGTAAATCAGCTTTTGAGTCACTTTCTGCTAGGCATAGCGGTATTTGTTGCATCGTGCCCCTTGTTGCAACCGGCCCCGGTCTCCCTACTGAGCCGAGTGATCGATCGACTATTGGCGATCGATCGCCGTCGTAGAAAACTTCAACCACTACGCAAATTCATTGTATACTTCGCAAACTCCTGACACAACCTATCGCTGTTGTCTTTTCTCAAATAACATCACGCATTCGTCCACTGAATGCAAGTTACGTAAGAGTCTATCCGTCATGTTGAATTTCCTTACTCAGTCCGTTCAATTTCACGAGCGAAAACGCACACAATTTCTGTGCGAAACAAACCAGATGAAAAATCATATCACTTAAAAGTGGCCATGTACCTCAGCATTAAAAAGTCAACACAACACAACACGCTGTATGCCCTAAAAAGATTATTTTGTGAAAGCAGCAGCTCATTAATTCTTTCCTTTGGAAAGTTCACATCGTAACTAAGGCGCTATTGCGCATTCGTGGCTATATTCATAAAACTGCTGCACTAGGCTTCAAAAACGTGATCGATCGAAAAGTTGACCGATCACCGGCTCGGTGTCGGTGTGAAAAGCCTTATTTTTACATCTGTATAGCGCTCGTTTAAATTTCCACAGAAGCGCTTCTGTGTTGTAGAGATTTTTTTCTTTTATAGCATCGTGTCGTCCAATTTGGACGGAGCTACACATTTTACATTTATTATCGAACAGCGCACATCGGATTGAGACCCCCGGGGGGACCATTTTTTATTCAAGGTGGATATGATTCGTGCAGGCTATTCCGAAATGGCGCCCTCAACAAGTTTTCCACCGACAAAAACCTACCCTAAACAGCACATTTTTGTCCGTTTGCTTAGCTGCCATAAGCAAGTCTTTTTTTTTGTCAGTTTTTGCTACCTTAACAAGTACGCAATGCAGTGTTTGATAATTACCCTTATTATCTGTCTTTGCGCATGTTGCTTTATAACTCTTCAGAAAATTACAATAGTTTTTGATGAGTTTGATCTCGCGTACATCCATAATTTCTGGGGTATTAAACAACTACCTTTTTTCATATTTTGCTGTTTTTGACACCCTAATCAATGTGCGCGCGTACGCACCGACCGCCATTGGAAAAAAGCTACCCTTTTACGCGTTTTCTTTTCTTGTTCATCCCGCATCATATCCACCTTTGAATACAAGTGCCGGCCCCCCCCCCCGGGATTGAGACAGCAATGAATCGTCGCAATGATGTCCACAATATTTCTGTGGAAATTTAGTGGCAATGTGCCTTTCCAGGTATGATTATCCTATACACGCACTCGAACGAACGTTACGGTACCCTCACGAAACAAGGAACAGTTTCGGTGGTCATTCATTCACCACCAGTTCCTAATCTAGATGGTGCTAATGTCTGAATAGGCAGATTAAATCCAGAAGAATTGAAACCTCTGAGTCATTTGTCCTTAGCTCACACTTTTAGCACAAGTGCCAAAGATTTACCGTCTTTGTCGTTCCTGCTATGTATTTAACAATTCTAGTTAAATCCTCACCACTGGACTCTTTGTCTTTTTCCGGGTAACAGTGGTATAGCCCATATTTCCCTCCTCCGTAGACACTCTCTCTTCCATAGATCTAAATAAAAAATTTTCAGTATATAAGAATGATGAACTTAATCCTAACATGCGAAGCCGTCGATTCAATTTTTATTGGAGGTGGTGTGTTATTGCGGTTTTTTTGGAAGGGGTTCGCCCCCATATAAAAGGGTCGGCGGGTGTCAATATTGGGTGTAAAACACTTAATTCAATACGGAATAAGCGCATCTCATCATAGTGGGTCAGTTTCACACTCCATAGAAAACGCGTTTACAACACAATTGGCCTTCCGCCAGTGGTGTAAAGTTCCACCCACCGAACCCCATTATGACTGTATTTTGTTGTTCGACATGTTCAACTCTCCCAAATGAATAGCATCATTCCAAGTATTGCTGATGACAACACTGGCCGGAAAACGTTCCGTCCTCCAAAACGTTGCCGCCATAAATAAATAAGCGAGCAGTTTGGACATCATCGTATTACATGTATTTTCATATGTCCATGATTTTAATAATGGTCAAATTTTCTGGAATCCTTGTTTGTAACACCATGGTGATTTTAATTTATTCCACGGGAAAACGCATAATTAACTTGACAGGTCGTGTTTAGACCGTATTCAATCGCCAGCCATTTGGTGGACAAGATAGACGCATTCCAGTACTCCAATACATTCACCGGGTCAAATGAGCTCCTGTGCAATCGCTAAACAAGGATCGATTGCAGTGATGTAGTTGTAGTCCTGGAATGTAAGCATCTTGTCCACCAACTGGCTGGTGACTGACGTCAAATTGAATACGGTCTATTCCGTATTTGAGAATATGAATTTTCACGAGAGAACGTACGCTATTGCAATCAGATGATCAGTAATTGATACACTTCTTTGCGACTAAGATTCCTCACTTAGAATCGCATGAAAAAATTAAGTTTGTCAAACCGATAACTTAGCTTTTGAAGAAAAAAATCATCACTATGTGCAACTATTATTATCCCCAAGTTGAAAACTGGATTTTTAAATTCTAAGAGTTTAGTTTTATCGGAGATGAACAAATTGTCGTTGTGTTTATCGTTTTTCATATAAAAACTTTTAAACTATTATTATAATTTCGAAAAAAATATTAAGAGCTCCCGGCATCTATTGATTTTAACATCTTTAGTTCATCATGCAACGATCGTTTTCGTAAAAGTACACCCATTTCAAGGGTGCGGTGCATTCCCCAAATATTTACGGATCGGCATTTGGCCATCTGTATTGTGCTTATCTAATATATGTTGGATGGAGTGCACGTCTCTGCTATGATTAGGTGCGTTCTATAATTTCTAATTTGTGCACGCGTCCTAAGGTTCTCTCATTTCACATCAAAAAGAACTAATTTACCTCATTTGACCGAACAACCGTGAATATTCTGGCATCTCCGTCTTGGAGAAAACACTACCAGCTTAATGTCGTCAACATGTTTGCGGCGGCTAGGATTCATCACAACAATGATCCATCATGGCTCCGTTGCACAAATGAGTTACCTACATGAGTAGTAGCAATAATATCAATCATGTTTGAAACCTGTAAAAGTTGTCAATTGTTTTGAAACAATTTCCCCATTTCTTCTCATCGAACTTCAAAACCACATACCCTGGACACGTTAGCAACATATCCCATTCAGATGCAGGGCTCCCATTCTTGTTTAGCATAGGCCTGTTTGCTACACATTTTCCTATACGTTTTGCTCTATCACATGATCAAAGCAAGAGCTGTGCAAAATGCTACCAATAGAACATCCTTAGCGCGAGCCCTGCCGAGAGTATCTTCCATGGGAGAGATGTGAGTGTATACTTTTTGATAGTGGGTAGGACGTAGCGAACATATAACAGTTTGGGTGTTGCAGTGATATGTACTGTTGCAATCAAGGCGAACAATCTTGAGAATTCATTTCTTGTTTACCGCTGTTTCTACTGATAGTCTTACAGAGTAGCTTTGAATTACGGGTAATTATAACTAATTATTAACGTACCTACCCCCTACCTCACTTCACTCTCCTAAGGAAAAAAAGCAGTAACAGTTCTTAAATACCATGAAGTAATGGAATCCTGGAGCTGTTATAACTCTGGCTTGTGAGCGACTAGACCAACTATGAGTGTTTGGTGTCTGTACATTTTCTGTTAATTTGCATTTTAGGATGTACACCCATGTGTTTTTAATAGTCATATTTAAATTATAATTAATATTTCTTCAGTGTGTGTCCGTAATAATTTCTTCAATGGGACCTCTATATAAATGAATTCAGTGTATACTGTCCAAAACACTAACAATAGAACCAATATCTCCTATTTGACTATATCTGACCTATTTAAAAGAACGAGAAATAATTCCAAATATATATAGGTCTTATCAAGGCAGTTTAAAACCTTTTCCGATATCCTGATTCACAACTTTGATCTTGATACCTTTGGAAGACAATAATGTAGAGACATTTCTGATTCAAGACCATTCCTAATCCCATTATAACTACTCGAGCTGATCGGGTACAACCCACTTCTGCGGGAACACCCCGTACTTTTTAGAGGTAGTCGACTTATATTCCCGTTTGTATTGCATTCTTGAGGCCTACTGGTTTAGAGGTTTTGTGAATTTGGGTCAAGGGGGTTGTGGCAAATAATTACGTAAGTGAATAAGTGGTGGTTTTGGACCCCTGGGCCCTGTAACCGCCTATGCATTTACAATTTGTTCGCATTTACCGATTTGTAAATATTAACATAACACGCTATTTAGTTGGTAAACATCGATTCTCCAAGTACGGTGAGGTCAAATCAAAAACAACAGAAAAATCAAGTCGTCCTAGTAGCTAGGGGAATTTACGTACGCAAGTAAGGAATCAGTTGGCATGGAAAGGCAAATACAAATCATAAGGTTAACGCCGATGACATCTTTATACCACATCACCTACACAATCAACAACACACAAACACAACAAAAACACCGCGTTTCAATTTCATGCAAGACCACGAAGTGCAATTTTGACTATTTTACAGGAAGAAACCTTTTTGTGTTTCTTTTGCTTCTATAGGTTGGGTGTGTCCTTACTTATAGCAGGTTATACATGGAAATGTATTTTTAAGTGATATTAATCACATAATTTCTCCTTGATAAAGGTAATATTTCAAACGAAGAGACGTAATGTGACAATCATATTTTCTTGTAATGCAAGACCACCGTAAGTGGCACGTACTTACGTTGGTCTTGCACTGAAAGGGTGCAAAAATGTTTAATGCAAGATCAACGGTAGTGCCACTTACGTTGGTTTGCAGTAATCGGAAAATCGCATTGCACTACGTTATCTCTTTAATCTTTTTTAATCTCTGACATATCTTCAACATATGGTTTAAATTATGCGCGAATCCTCCTCTTTCAAAATTCACCAAAAACTAAATTTCGTCAATGTCACTTACGGATTGGGTCTTGCTTCACCAAAGATTTAACTCGCAGAAATTTTGTAATCAGATTTTTTAAAGTTAAAAAAAATTTTATTATTATTTTAATGATAGCTTGCATATTAAGGGGAAAACGTCAAAATGACCATGATGGGTGGCCCATCATTTTCGGATGTTCGTATTGTGATTCCTTTAAGTGATAATGTAGCCATTTTTTATCTAAAAGTCACACGATAACTTACTTGCACAGTCCCTAAACCATCATTAATTTTAAAACTAATTGACCAATTCTAGTTTCACATTCAAATGTTAGAGGGCCTAGCTTATATTATATCCTCATCACTATTCATCCCCTCAATCCATACCTTAGTGATATTAGACTCATATTGGGAGAGCGATAACGTTTGTGGCAACCGATTGGGCAGATTGGATTCAGAAGCACCATATTGGGACCAAACATCCTTCTTTCAGCAAGAAGCGCCCCAATTTTTTTTCGAAACCCTGCCTCTCTAAAGGCAAAAGAGTGAATTTAACTCCAAAAGAGTTAAAAAAAAAAAAAAAAATTTCACTCCCAAAAGAGTGAAATTTCATACCTTAAATGAAACCCTTTTTTGGTCAAATTTGATCTTGATAATTGACAAAATGAATAGCAGTTTATCATTTGTTAAATTATCAGAGTTAAATTTGACCAAAAATTATTCTTTGAAAGCTGTGAAATTTTACTCTTTTAGAGTGTCCCTGTAGTCCTCCAAAAGAGTGACTTCAACCTCTTTTGGGCATTAAAAGTGGTTTTTGTATCTTTGGGAATGCTACCAATGTTTAGAATCATACTTAAGCCTGAAGTGGAATAGCCGACTACGCCGTCTTTATGTAAATGATTTACTACTTTCTGTCGTGTACGACAGAAATTTCAAAGAGTTTCCTATACACACAGAGAAATATGTACAGTCTGTGTTAAATGCAATGTTTACTATTAAAAACAGAACACCATAATTTTTATGTAATAATTATGTAAAACTATTAATGTAAAAATGTACACATTAATATATATAATATAATAACTATATATTAGCTTTTATAAAGGCGCCTTTCATCAAGATCACAGCGCTGATGCCTATAGTATGATGCTGCCGCGGGAAAATCGTAACACTCATTTTTCGCTTCACTGGGCGCCAGCGGCCCAAGCGCCAATCCTATCAAGCACTTAGATTGTAATATTCCCCATAACCAGCTACCCGAAAATCGATGGTTCGACGAAGCAAAGTTGAGGTAAGTGCCTTGCCCAAGTGCACAACACATGGCGGCCGCGGGGCTCGAACCAACAACCTTTGGATAATGAGTCGGCAGTCATATCCACTGGACCACATTAAAATTTAAAAGCTTGCACAAAAATATATGTATTATAAGTGGTTGTAAACATTTACCAAAGCATTATGTTAAAACTTAAAAAACCATTTAATTATGTAATAATTCTTGTAGAATCATGTAATCTTCACTGTTTTTTGGTAAATATTGTGAAACTCAATTATGTCATCTTTTACGTATATAAATTATGTAAATATTGAACACAAATATGTAAAGTTACACATCAATTATATCAATTGTTGACACAATTATGTAAAATGTTTACACATCAAGTATGAAAAATTTACACAAAATATGTAAAAGTTTACATGTAAATTATGTAACATGTGAACATTAATATGTAAAAGTTTACATAATAAGAGGAAATTAGGGAACATATTCACACAAAATGTCACACAGAAATCAGTATATGACAAGAATTCAACAAGTTTATTCAGCTCAAAAAACAACACAGATATAAGTGACTGACAGAATTTGGGCACCTTCCCCGGGGTGAGAGGCGAGTTATTACAAAGACAGCGGTATGCCTGTATACTCTACAGTGGAAACACGGTGGTAAATCGTATTGGAGCCAAACTTCATATGCAAAATAGGTTACTATAATCGCACGTACTTATGTATACACGTACTGACCCTGTGTATTCAACTTGACTGAGATAAAGCTTACTTTTCGTCATGACCATCATCCTGAGAATTATAAGCAGCTCATATGCCCTGGTCTCAAATCATGATTATATTGTACCACAAACGCATCGATACAGCTAGAACAATACGTTAAATAAGTCCTCAATTCCCACGACTCCATGAGCTCGCCACTCTCCAAGATCCTGCATTTTCAATTGTGCCGAGCTTGCTCGTGTCGTGACATGACTTCACATAATTTTATGTAAACTTCGCTAACTTTTACCGCGATTTACATAATTGGTTTACAAAACCACATATGTAAATGAGTTTGTTTAACCAGTATTTTATGTCTTTTGTTTTCTTTTTCCAAACCGATGTGTAAATTTACATAAAAGAAGTAAAAATAATATAATGCATATCAAATATGTAGTTATAACTTTAACATAAGTTATGTACCGGTTTGGTAAAAAAAAATTATTAACCAGCTTTTGCATACATAATTTTTCGACATAATGGCCGTTTTTATAATATTTTTACATCGTGTTTTCTGTGAGTAGGGGATCGATACGATAAGCAGGCAAGTTCAAAACAATCTGATTTTGCGGTTTTCTTTTGTACTCGTTAGTCCAATAAACCTTCCGAAGTTCTCGGTAGGTTGGTCACCCGACCGTCCAGACTGTCCATTTTGAGACGAATTTGTTCACTCTAAAAAAACCCTGTCACTATGTCCTTAATCTAAAGATGCCGGTGTATATAATACCATGTCTTGGGACGTGGTGTCCTACCCCCACTCATCTGTCTATTGTATTCTCCATTGAGTGCTGTACGCATCGTTTGTTTCAGCACTGTACCCAAATGGCCTCGTCTACAAGGTCACGGTTTATTCCGTACATGTTGCTATGATAGCTAGGACACTCTCTCATGGGGGACACTCAGTTTCTTTACACCGGTTTCCACGCTACATGCATTGATTTTCATTCACTAACAGCAAATTTTGCCTCCTATCAGAGGAGATGGAATAGTCTAATCACCGATCTGGTCGTGCTCGCATTTTATGAATCCACTATAGATATATTCAAGTGCTAAATTGCAGCGCATACAAGGGACTCATTCTACAAATAAGATATTTCTTACGGTCTACATTTTAGAAAAGGTTTGTAAGAAAAAAATGCGAACTTTAATATTTGACATGTTCATTGTAAAGGTCGTGAATGTACTACAATACGTAGAGCCCTTCCCCTCCCAAAATTTACTTTTTAAATACCTTAAAAGTGTGAGTGTTCACGAAGTGCAGTTGGTTAAATCATGGAGTTCTAATAACTCCATGGTTAGCATGGTTAAAGGCACTATCAGTGATTTATCCGAAAGAATCAAAATATTTAAAACTTGCGGGAATAGTTTAAAAGTGAAGGATAAGCCCGTGGAATTCTCACAAGTTTCTTTTTCCAACTGAAGATTTGACAGAAAAGGAAGCAAACATCAGTGTTCAAAGATACGAATTTCCACTCAATTACGCGTAGTAGTAGTACGGACACTAATGACTAAAATATCAGATTTTGGCCTTATCACGTTGCTTCTGGTCTTATCATTTGTATTGTATGTTAACATACCTGTTACATGCATGCAAAAATCTGATTTTTGATGATTTTCTCGATTTTCTGATTTAGCAAATCACCGATAGTGCCTTTAAATGTACAAGCCTAGTAATAAGCCCAACTTACCTTACAATACCAGACCTAAACGTATTGATAAACAATAGAGTTCACAACACAGTATTGATGATAGGCAATTTGCACACCGATTAATTTCCTAACAAATATATTATAATTTCAGTGTGTTGAGATTGTACTGTTGATTGGTCAGGAATCTCTCGTTTCATTGTAATATTCAAGAGTGAAAAATGGTTTTCACAGTTGAGTCAATTGCCTCATTGCTGGAAATGCCGCATAATCAATGCGGGCATTTCCAGATGTTTGATTCGCAAAATATGTAAAGGACCACTGCCCACTAGTGCAAGAAATGTAAATAAAATAATGGTTTTACCCCAAAATAATTGGAACAGAAACAATTTTGGTGTTGACGTACTTAGAAATGATGATGGAATAACTTATCAAAAGTCTAAAAGTGTAAGTATCGGGAAACATGGATTAAAAGTCAAAATGTAACAATGGTCTACATATCATATGGGGTCAGCTTACCATCTAATTCACAGGGGCCTAAATGTCAAATGCAGGGCAAATATGCATTTTCTATTGTAGGACATGACCAGACAAACAATTTAAGACTAGTTTCGTCAAAATTGGAACACTCAGAAAGAATTACCATTATGAACCATTATGATCCTATTATCATGAAAATGACCGTAGATAATACAAACTATACCTTTTTAATAATCATGACCAGATGAATTAGTTGAAGGTTTCAAAACGATTTAACCTGTTTTACTTCATTACAAATGTATTAGTGCTGCGAAATGTCAACTTCATACCTAAGTTGAATTAAAATAAAAGCTATATGAAATTCTAAGTTTCGAAAAAGTGTGGGCTCTGAAGTTATAGAAATCCCAACAAATTTTAAAGCATCCCAAGTCATTAAAGTGTACTAACAGGCTAATTTTTAATTTAAGTATGTTTTACATGATGTCTTTGCGGTCTGAAAGAAATAATATCTACTGCAATATTGATTGCCTTATTAGCAGAATTAACTAATAAATGTTGCCCACTGAGGTCGCCATGTTCGGCATTGGTGACGTCGCTCGGCATTGGTGACGTCGCTCGGCATTGGTGACGTTGTATGACTTTGTAAGTCAATAGATAAAAACAGGTGTCTAAGGAATTTCTAGGGTACTCCTGGTCAGAAAATCGGATTATATAGTGTGTCCAGTAGAAAAGCAGTAACGATCGATTAAAAACTGTGGCGGATTCTTGAACAGAATATAGCTGAAAAGGTTTGGTTATGACATTCACTAATCTTTCACTGGCTACTTATTTCAAGACACACTATGTACTATATACCATCATGATTTCAATTTTTCTCGTGGGCCGATCAAAATGGCTACAATCATACGGAAGATACTATAAACGTTTTACTTTGATATCAATAATATAATGTAATTTTTCTGACTGAAAGACATTCATTTGAAACAAAAATGTATTTATAATATGTTGAAGCGCAAATTATATTAGCCTGGCATTTCGCTTTAATTACTACAAAAGAGTCTGTGTACGTATTACTCTGTTTTAAGCAAAGACCTCGGAAAATGTATAGGGTCCTTGTACGGAGCTAAATTATGTTGAATGGACTTTTTGTTTGTCCTCCAGATCATCCAAGCATTAGAAGAATACAATACATGCACCTGGTTCACCTGAACATTTCAGTTATTTCTGCAGGTGATTCCTTTGTATTCTATGCATGCTTGGGTTGTTCTGGAGGCAGGTCTGGTCAAAATAACCTATTGACCTCCCGTGCAACCGCCCTATAGCCTTACATTTATTTGCATCACAGCAATTTAATTCTCATAGGCTATAATATAGTTGGGTCGTTTGGAGCAATTCCGTGACCGTGGAGAGCAGAGTATCTCATTTCTCAGTGGATTTGTCTTCTGTGAAGGATAATGAACAAATTTAGCGGGGGTGAACTCGTAAAAGTGTGGACGGAATCCAGGATACAGGGGTCAAAAATGACAACAAAATCTTGGATTGCTGTTAAAAGGTAACCAAAGTGTTCGTCTTGTTACAAGGATTAAAAAGGGTATAAATTGTACTACTTACAATGTGTGGTTATGAGAATATAAGACATAAATCGTCAAATGTCATATTGCTCCGATTTCCTTAAAATGGGCTCCAACTGTTAGTATGGGCCGATTTGATCTTTATGGACTGCAGACGTATGCGCAACTGTGAGATTTTGACCACCACTCCTGGAGAATGGGTTGTGGCAACCATTACAGAGCGGAGCTATTCATTATATTGATTGCTGACCACAATAGCAGTAGCGATGTTTACAAAGATTAGAATTGCAAATCTGGCACACCAATCTTCGCTGGTCTTGTGGTTAGGTAGCTGACCTCATGATACAGTGGTCTCTGGTTCGAATCTCGCTACTGCTTGTTTTAAAACATAAAATTTTCATTATTTTTTCAGGTAGAGGTAAAAATTCTAAGTCCAAAAAAGATAAGAAAACTCAATAGCTGCCCTTTGAGGTTAGTTAGGTAGACCTGCTCCTGGAGCATGGGCGGTGGTCAAAAACTACCGCGTGCGACGTATGCAAGGAATGTGAACAATAACAAGATCGTTAGCCTATTGTGTTTTGTGCAAGCTATTTTCACCGTGAATCATTCGACTGGGCGACCTGCCGGCTGTCATAATTTCCCACCTGCATGACTCTGCATATGAGATAGAAACAAACAAATGCAATGGTATGTGAGTTACTGACCATGTGCAACATCTGCCAAAAAGCTTGACAGGTGCTCGGTGAATTGTTTTCAAATAAGTGCATGTGGTTCTAGTATGTATCCATGTCAGTATGCTTGAATATTTCCTTTTTCTTAGCTCACTCCTTAATTTTAAACTACCATTAAAAGTAATTCACACTTCGAGCATACGGTATTATGAGTACAAAACACGTGTTATGATAATGCATTCTTATAGCACCAAGTCTGTCGCGCAGTGTATATATGCACGTGAATGTACCATTCACTTGAAGGCTATTTGAAACATAGCGCAGTGTCTTCAAATATTTATTAGCGCTCCTTAGACGAAAGAAGGTATTTTGCTAAGACTGATAGGCCTGCGTCAATGATGGAGATGCAGTATAGTTAATGTAAAACTGCTTATCTTGTCTTATACGTGATTTGCGCACAAGGGAAGACAGGGTAGCTCACAATGGAGAGCAGCATTCCCAATCAAAATAGGTAAGTTATGAATATATTCCTCAGCGAAGATGACATGAAATTCTTGGCCACTTTGGCTTTTTTTAGCTGTAGCACGTGTTATAGCATTTTCCCTTAAAGCAATAATGGCACATTTTTTATAAAGAGCGCCCCCAATTTTCAAAAGTTCATTTTTTGGCACAGTTACGTTGGTAATTGTCTAGGAAACTATACCTGCGAACGAGAATGCTAACAAATGCGTTTTTATCATAAAATAAGCGATTTTGTAATTGGGAATTGGGATCCCAGATTGGACTTCACGGCAGAGCTGGAAATGCTACGTTTATGTCCGTCCATGATGAAATAGTGCCACCTCGAGAAGATAACCTCTAACTTGACTTGCCTGAACCAATAAAACAATGGATGACGGTACACTCGAACATGGCGCTATTTCCCGGCTATTTCACATTG
>JAMKCH010040910.1:0-24159 GCA_023653785.1 Ophioderma brevispina | reverse complement strand
GTCTTTGGGTCTGTGAATAGTGCGCCGCTTATGACCCCATATCAAAAAGCCAGCATTGTCATCATTTCTTGATAATGTGTATCATTTGAGTGGATCACAAACAATTTTATCTACCAATTTGGACAAGGGTTGGTTCTATGATACCATCACAGCAGCATCGCTTATTTCAACAAAACAAATGACAAAATTGTAGAGTTGTGTTGTGTAATGTTATGTGTTCACATTTCTTGTTTCCCACAAAGTTAAATTGCTTATTTCGATAAACAAAGTAGCTTGTTCCCATTAAGTGATTCAGATTGTGATGTTTCTGGAACCAGCAACGTGATACGTAGCAGTTTACATGCCATGTCCATATTTCCAGATAAGGGATAAGCAGCGAGAATTGCGAGAGAATTAAAAAAAAATGTGGAAATGCATTTATAGCTTATACATTAAGATAAGTATGTACATTCCATAACTCCTTTAATGTGGAACATCAACACCAAATAGCAAAAAATAAGTATTTGAGGAAATTTGTCATACTGCCTCCTGCACATAGACATACAGCGAAATGGCATCTCACAATAATGCATCTGTTGTAGTTAACGCCAGTACAGAATAAACAAAGATCAATATGTTTGTGTCTTGAGCCATATTATGCGTATAACTGGAATATTCACAGGGAAAGGTTTTTTTATCTCAAGTCGGAATTTTGATACACCCTTTTTCACTGATTATGTAATTTTCTGTATGCTTATAAAAATTCCTTTCCCTGATCTTGTGGTCCCCCGCCAACATTTGTTGGCGAAGGGGGATAGAAATGCTCCCCGTCCGTGTTTGCGTGTGTGTGCCCACGCTATTCTTTGGAACTAAGCAAGTGTGGGTGTCCATCTTCGCAACATAGATGTATCCACATACGCGTTGGTTGTGGGATCCGAATGGTCCTGTGTCTGGGTCAGGTCAAATGAGGTAAAAAATATGGTAAAAATAGGGTAATTGCTAGAACTTGTCAACCGATATCTTTTGATCTAATGCAAGTATGGGTGTCCATCTTTGCACCATATATGTTGTTTAAGTAGTCGGCGGATGAGTTCGGATATGGTCATGTGCCATGGGTCCAAAGGTCAAAGGTGGTCAAAATTCATATAAACCTTTTCAATTGTGGTAGTGATGAAACTTGGTGGTGTGCTCAACATTCAGTGCCACATTTTTGAATGTCATTTAAGGTCAATGTGAGGTCATTCAGGTCAAATCCCTAAGCCATGTTGTCGGATGATGAACTTAAAGTAGGTGCAGTCAATATTCCGTGCCGAAAATTTTGATGTTCCCAGGTCAATCTCAAACTGTGGTAGGATATGAAACTTTGTGTTGTGCTCAACATCGGTGGCCACGCATTTTGAAGGTCAATTTCAAGGTCAGTTTGGGGCATCAGGCACATCCTAACATGTTGTAGGATGATGAAACTTGGGCGTTTGCTCAACATTCGTGCCAAACTTTTTGTAGGTCATGTCAGGTCATTTGTAGTCCTTCAAGGTCAAATCCCGAAACATGTGGTAGGATATGAACTGGTAGGTGCAGTCAATATTCAGTGCCGAAAATTTGAAGTTTCAGTTCAAAGGTCAGCGGGGTCATCCAGGTCAAATCCACATGTGGTAGGATGATGAAACTTAGTGTGTGCGGTCAATATTTCAGTGCCGAAAATTTTGAAGGTCATTTCAAGGTCTGCATGCTCATTCAGTCACATCTCTAAACAGTGGTAGGATGATGAAACTTTGGTGTGTGCGGTCAATATTCAGTTCACAATTTTGAAGTCATTTCAAGGTCATGTGGGGTCATCCAAGGTCAAATCACACTAAATAGTTATATGGTCATGAAACCAGGTCATCTGGGTCTAATCACTTATTCATGGTTGTGATGTCATGAAACCAAGGCTCTGGGGTCACCAAATTTTGAAACGGTTTTAGGGTAGGAGCCTCTCTGGTTTTCCTGCCACCCTCCCGACTTATTACTTTTTCCTCCTACCGCGACGAGCGGGGACCCTTTTGGTTCGAGAACCGCCTTGTTTATTTTTTACTGGTGTAAACCACAATCAGCTGTTTAGTGTAATTTTGAATGTAATTGGTTGTATGTCTATTTGCGGGAGATGGAATGACAATTTCCTCAATACTCTGCACATGTTTTGGAAAGTTTTTCTCTTGAAACATTTATGCTGAGAGTGTAAGAGCAGTTTCCGAAGTCACAGAAGCATCATGATGGCTCAACACAATTAATTCCTTTCCTAGCAGCCTATGCCAAAGGAAATGAATCCTTACTTTGTAGATTTGTCAAATAGCTTGTCAATGTGAAAAAATGACATTATTATTCTGAATCTGATAAGGAATCGCCGACCTGACCTTAACACCCCAAATAACAAACTGATGAAAATAAGCACTTCTGTGAATTTGTTCAACAAAAAAAACAATACTATATCCCCAGTTTCAACTGAAAATTTCCTAATCACATTTGTTTTTAAGGGTATTGACCTCTCAATGGACTCATTCAACTCTACTATGGTTTGTTCACTAATAAGGTGAAACCGACCTTTGATACAGTACATTGAGATAACACGGTAAGGGGAATGTCTAATGCAACCATAGGTACATATACTATAGTATCTATAGTGCATTTTGCCACAACTTGGAGCCTCTCCGCTGACAAAAGTGTGTAGAATAGAAATGGCAAAGAGAATGGGGTCATGTTCTAGAAAGCTTAGGTCTTTCTTTGGGGGATGTATTCAAATAAGTTTACCATGCTATTCTATGTAAAATCCATACTTACCCTTGTGAGATACTTTACCCTAATCTTACCAAATTTATTGCAATCATTTATCACCAAAAACATATAATACACGACAAAATAATTTGCCGCAACATCCTTGCCCACAAAGCGCTTCCTGACCTTCAAGGAATCCCGGGAGACGGAAGAACCGCGCAACTGGCCCAGCATCCGCTATCGAGAAGATGGGAGACACAAACGTGCTCGCCAATGGGGACCATGGGCCGCTTCAGGGCAAATGAGAACGGCCGTAGAGCCAACTTTTGGATCTCATGTGCTACTGCGGCATAGACTTACAACAGTAATCTTACGGAGCCAGTGCCTCCACACCTCCCGATAACGAGAAACGAACTTTGGGGAGTGGCTGCACGAACTCGACGACCCGCTGGCCTTTTTCGGACTCGAACCGAGAAGGACCGGGCCGAAGGCAGGGCAGCAGCCTTTTCCGTGCCTCAGCCGCGATGCGCGGGGAGCGCGGCTCACTTGCATCATGGGTTGTTTCAGACCCGGCCCGGAGGGGAGCTTCTGGTCGTGGAATGATCGGGCCTGGGGAGGTCTTGAACCATGGGCTCTTTTTCGCTACTGCGAGTCGGCGGTATGACGACTATGAACGATACACAGTGAACAGGGGTCGCGAAGATTACGATCGGTGGATCGCCTTTCTCTTCGCGAGGCTTCCTTTTTAAGTCATAGCACAAGGATGAATTGTAGGTGCTATCATGAACGCTGAGTTCCTCCGGAGGACCTTGGTATACTGCGGGACTAATATATCCCCTATTTTGGTGCACTTATTGCAACTGATAAAGGCAGCACAGGCTTCTTTTTTGGGAAAATGAGGGGAGTGAAGTTTTTGGGGTAAAAGGTGATTTTTTTTTGGGAGGGGAATTTATTTTTTTGGATGCGAAGTGTACTGGAGGGTAGTTTGCGAGGAGATAGGGCATGCTAGGGCAGTGGGTGAGATGGAGCAGGGGGTTGGAGGTATGAGCCATGGGTAGGGTGGGGGAGAAAGGGGAGGTGGAGTGCCATGGGAGGAGTGTCCGTAGAGAAGAGGTGGTCCGGGCCCTTCACCCTTTTATCTCTTTTTCCACCACTTTTTGGCCCCCAATCGGTAGTTTTGCCAAATATGGTGCTTTTGGCCGCAAATCGCTGATTTTGGCCAAACGCTTTGTATTTTTCTTCTGGCTGGGGGACACTCCCTTGGTGCCGCGGCCACCTGCTGATTGACCTAAATGTGTTTTGAAAGCTGGTGACACCCAGTTTCAAAATGATTCTTAGTCTGTACTTCTCGAACATAAGACTTGCTATCATATAGTAGTTGAGTTCTATCTCTGTCCTCCAACTGGAATGCTTCAAACATTATTGCAAATTCTTACACAATCTTTTTGGAATACATATGACAAAGTCCACTTGCTCATAAGGCCCAGAGGATTGTACAAAAATGGTGGTTATCCAATGGCGCTCTGTCAAATTTACTATGCAAGTCCCAAGTTTCAGATTTGAAGTAACTTTCATTCCAAAATACCCATGTTTTGAGTTATCGGCATTTTGCCTCGTAATGCGCCAGTTGACGATGTTGGCACTACTGTAAATAGGGGTAGGCTATCTGTAACACCTTTTTCTAAATTTGATTGTACTAAGTTCATCAACGTTGGTGAGTTTTAATCCAAAAGGACTGGTGTGGGGAATTTCAAGCACCGAATGTTGCTCCATCAGTTGCGTATCTCACAATGCAAATTGGTCATTTTCATGAATGAATTTATTGGGTTTAGAACTTTTAGAATATTGCATTAGAAGTAAAACCAAAGGTTTAAATCGGTTTTGTCCCTACTATGAGGGTGGCCAGATTCACCTCACAATCACAGCACGTATACTGTGTGATGATTTTATTGGAGCAAAGATAATTGACCGATGCCTTCTGACATCAATGTGCTGGATTGCTACCATTAGCCTCTCCAGAGCCGACGCCCTTGTAAGGTTATCTTCTTTTTATTTCTACCCGGTAACCAGTTACCCCCCTCATCAGATTTTCCTTAGAACCTAAAAATGGGGTGACGGTTTAGCTCCCGACAACCCGCCCTGGGACAGGTAGTAAACTGGTTACCAGGGATACCAGTAGCAGGCCCTGTAAGAAAACCTGACCTTATATGGTATCATGTAATGGGGGACAATCCGAGATGTAATAAACTAAAGCTGGGACAAGAATCCAAAGGCTTCATGTCACAAAGAGAAAATGTCCAAATTGCCCAAATCAACAAAATCACTAAGTTGCAAAGTTGCTAAACATTTGGTTGTGAAAACATTTTTACAAAGATGTTTACCATTACTACTACTACGACTAACCAAAGTTTTTAATCCGTTTTTTATCCCCGTCAACGGGGGTTGGCCGGATTCACCTCACATTGCAGCAACCGCCCTGACTCCTGGCCTTCCATTTCACCCGCTTCAGTGCATCCTCCATCCTCACCAATCCCCTACTCTCCTCTCCACTTGTTTCTTCCATTTCTTCTTTGGACGTCCCCTCCTCCTCAAACCGCTCACCTTGAAACTCCAAAAGCCCTTCTTAACACAGCTCATCATCCTTCTCAACACATCCCTACAACGTACACCATTCACCTTCTCCAACCAGTCCACCACCTCTTCCAACCCCAACATCTGCATCAAGTCCTCAGTCTTCATCCTGTCCACAACTTCACCCACACATCGCTCTCATCATTGCTCTCTCTGTCCTCCTCAATATCCCCATCTCATTTTGCTCGAACACCACTTCGCACCCATAAGCAACTGATCTCACATAAGCTCTTATACACCATTCCTTTCATCTTCAAAGGAATATCTTTTCCCATGCAACACTCCCCACATTCCCTAAACTTTTTCCCCTCCTGTCTTTCACCTCTCCCCCCCCACCCACCCCAGCTTTTCACTTTTCTTTCGGCACCCACCCTACCTCACTCCTCGCTGTCACCCACCTCACATCCACCACCCCCCTAACCTTATCCCCTAGGTATGTGAACTCCCCCACAGACTCCACCTCATACACACTTTTTCCTCCGTTCCACCAAATCCCTCCACTCCCTTCTCACATCTTCTG
The DNA here is from genome assembly GCA_023653785.1 of Ophioderma brevispina. Classification (NCBI taxonomy): domain Eukaryota; kingdom Metazoa; phylum Echinodermata; class Ophiuroidea; order Amphilepidida; family Ophiodermatidae; genus Ophioderma; species Ophioderma brevispina. The sequence goes on along the minus strand of JAMKCH010040910.1, from coordinate 18,278 downwards.
CACACAAATTCTCTTGCCAAACGATTGGTCACTCTCTTCATCTTTGTGCATCTCCATGGATCCATTTCCCAACATATTTTCTACACCACACTGAATTTTCTTTTACTCGCTTCCCACACACCCCACATGGTCTACCTTACTCGCTACCACCTCCCTCTCCACCCCCTCACCAGCACTTTTTGTCTTTCCAAGGTTTACTCTTCAGACCCTTAACTCTCGAAAGCCTTCTTCCATTTCCCAAACTTCTCCTCAGCCCCTCCAATGTCTCACTCATTAAACCAAGTCATCAGCGTCCAACATCTCACTCAACAAAACCTTCTTTGGCACGCTCTGTTGAACTACAGTCAACCACATTGCAAAAATCAATGGCGAAAGTACAGAACCTTATGCACACCCACCTTCACCTCAAACTCCTCGCCAAATCAGACCCCACTCTACTTCGTTTTGGTTCCTTCATACAAACCCATGAATGCTCTAACCACTACTTCGTATCTCTCACTTCCTCATCGCCCACTCCATCACTTTTCCTTGGTACCAAAACTATCATGCCTTCTCCAAGTCTACAAAACACATATACAGCTTCTCCCCTTTAGCCGGTATTCCTCTTGCCCCTCCTTAAATAAACACTGCATCTATCGTTTTCCCTTCCCTGGCATAAACCCCAATTGCAATCTCTCCCTTCCTATCTTCCTAATCCTATTCTCCATAACCCTCTCCACAATCCTTCATGCATGCTCTAACACTTCACACCCCTATAATGCACCAAACTCATTGCTCCCCTTTCCCTTTAAAAATTGGAATTACCAACTCACTGCCCCCTCCACCGGCTCCTCGCCATCCAACACTCTTCGACACAACTCCATCATCACATCAATCCCTATCTCCCCACTCGCACTAATCATCACAGCACTCACCTCTGAGGGTCCCACCGCCTTTCCTTTTTTATTTCTCTTATTGCCTTCACTTCACCACTTCTTCCCGGTTGACCCTCTTAACTGGCCTTCCACCCGTGGCGGCACCAGGGTAAAATCATAAGGATGGGCGAACATCATAGGGGGGCGAAACAGTACAAATGAACTCATTTCGGTTAAAACCCCTAATTTTTGCGCAAAACCCCTGTTTTTTCCGAATTTTGAAAATCTCGGGGGGGGCAGCTGCCCCTCCCTGCCACCCCCCTGCGCCGCCCCTGCTTCCACCACGTCAGCTCTACCTTCTGATCCCACCTCATTCTCCTCATTCAGGATTCTCTCCATATGCTCTTTCAGACTCTGCCTCTATCTTTCTCACTGAAATTCAACTTTCCATCAATTCCGCTCATACATCTCCCCCTTCACATTCTTCCAGCTTGTTTCATTGCCTTCACTATCTTCTATACCTTGTTTGGATTCCCTCAACTCACTCAACCCCTTCTCTTGCCTCCTCCTTCAGAGCCTGCGCAACCACTTTGCTTTGGCTCGCTTCTTCAGCCTCGTATAGCTTGCCTATTCTCTTCCTTACCATTTTTTTCTCATATCCTTAAATGCATCCTTCTTTCTCGCTATCGCCTCCCTCACCTCACTCATTCCACCACCTTATCTCTCCTGTCTCTTTTGTTTTCCAACACTTCATCACATGTCTGTAACACCCCTTCTTTAAAGCACCCCCACAAGTCTGAAACATCTGTCCCCCAAGTCGCCTCTACTCTCACTCAAAATTCTTTCTTGTCCTTTCTTCTTTCAGCTTCCATACTTTCCTCTCTCATGCACTACCTTCCTCACCACCTTTTTTCACCTTCCTCTTATCCACCTCTGCAACCACCAACCTGTTTTGTAATTCTCCAGACTTACCTGCACATTCTTCAGATATTTCCTCGTCCTCTTACCCACTAACACAAAATCAATCTCCGTCCCTCTCCTCCTGACTATATTCACTTGTTCCTTCTGCCTCTTTCTTGAACCATGAATTTGCAACACATCTCTTTCTCCATCACAAAACTCCAGTCAACATTCTTCCCCTTCCAGATTCCTCCTCCCAACCATTGCCTCCATGAACACCTTCAAACCTTCGATCCTTTTCCCCCACTCCCGTTAAAATTCCCACACATACGACCAATGTCACCACACTGTTGCACCTCCCATCCTCCGCCAATTCATCTAAACTGTTTCCTTTCTTCCCGCTTCCTTCCACACTGTGGCCCATAGCGCCGATATCACCCTCACTACCTCTTCCTCGAAACCATTATAACTGTTTATCACCCTATCGCTCCTCCTTCTGTACCTCCACCACCTTTTCACACAACTCCTCTTTCCGCAAGACACAACCAAAACAAAAAGAACAACCACAAAAAACCGACATACACGTCGCCAAACAAGCCCCGCACGCTGCTGTCACATCAACCCCCCCCCCCACTCCCCTCACCCGACTCCATGGCCCCCCACCTCGCCCTCCTACCGCTTCCGGCCCCCCCGCCCTGCACCACGCAAGTCCTCCCTCCTCTCCCCCCCCACACCGCCCCCGACCCCCCCGCGCTCGCCTGGTCAGGCGCTTCCCCCTTCCCCCCCTCCCCCCGCCCACCCACCCCCCCCCCACCCCCTCCCCTCCCCCCGACTCCCACCCTCGCCCCCCCCAACGCGCTGCCACGCCGCCCCGCGCCCCGTCGAGCCGGTTGTTGTGGCCACCCCTGTCCCTCTCGCATTATCCCCACCCCGAACGATTCACCCCGCCAGTGCCCCCGCGCGCCGCCCGCCTAACACCATAAAAACTAACCCACAACACCAACAGATTACCCCCAACCTGTAGCGCTCCACAATGCTCCGATATCGCTGCCTGCCCCTCCCCCACCTGGCTCTCGTCCCTTCCCTATTTCGCACTTCCCCCCACACTTATCCCTTCTTCCCCTCTACCCCCAACATTCTAGCCCCCCCCCCCCCTCTCCTCACCTCCTGTACACCACACACGTCCACCTTCCTCTTCCTCAATTCCTGCACTTATCTCCACCCTATAAGGGTTTTGGATTCCTCCCCCTCCCCCCCTTCCCGGCTTCCCCCCGCTCACCCCTAGCCCGCCTATCGGGCCTTAATACCGTCATTGGGCAGGCGGCACCTGCGTGACTCAAGGTGATTCCTCGTCACCTTCCCTTTTTGAGGTAGGCAGGTGGCCGCCCCCCCCAACCTTGGGCTGGTGGTGCCCTTTTTTGTTTTGTGACGCCATGAGGATTGTCCTAATTAAAATGTATGTGTTGTATAGCAATGTGACTCAGTGATTTGTGCTCAAAATGGCACAAAATTGCAAAAAGTTGCCAAATTCCAGTGAAAAGTGCACCAAAAGTTAAGCAAATATTTTTGCAAAGGCGCATGTCAACCTAAGATGAACTTGTGTGCAACTTTTGTCAATTTTGGGCAACTTGGCATTTGTTGCTGTCGCCCACATATATCTCTGCAATTTCAGTTAATTCTATCTCAAGCTTTTTTTGTTTTTAATGGGCAAGTGTTGCATCAAAGCCTTATTAATTGTTATCATTTAAGACATTCAGCCCAATAACAATTCACAAGATGTTCAGAATTGACCTTAGGGCCCCTTATATTAGAATTTCTGATCAAGCATTTTCATATATATTATCAAGTTTTGTATCACAGTGCACCCAGGCAACTGTTGTTATTTCTGTCCTTTTCTGACAAAATATAATTTCCCAATTTCTTCCCAGAGATAATATGAATCATACAGTTTGACACACAATATTACAGTGGTTTGGATATAATTACTTAACCATTTTTAACAAGTTGGAGGACAGGTTATGGAATGCTCGTTTAAAACAAGTCTTTATTCTAGTAACCAGGTTCGTTTTCGCATCCATGGGTGGGTTTTTTTAACAAACTTGTCATTATCCAAAATCAATTTGCGTACAAAAATTTTGCCAAAAAAAACACACTCAATATTCAAATCTTGGGAGTATCCCATAATACAGAATTATTCACCATGCAACATTATTCCATGATCAGAAGTAATAAGGGCATAAACGTTAATTGTGGGGTGTAGTGAGGGCAGGAATCAGACTGGAAATAAGGTTTATGGTAAAGGGTAGGAAACCAAACTTCACTCCAATAAAATTGGGACTTGTCAAGTCACTGAGGAAATGGTAAAAATTGGGAGGGAGTAAAGACGTTAGAACATGTGGATGTTTGTATGTACAGCTTCACTCCATCCAATAGAACACTATATAGAATATATAGAAGAATTAATCTTGTAAAAAATCTGGATCATGAGCCTACATGAGGTGTTATCAGGGAACCAAGTTAAAAATTGTGGTCACAGCCTTATTCAGATTCTTTTTTTTTTGAGGGGTGAATTTGTATTTATATTCAGGGGGTTAGGACATTCCAACCTAACATCAACAGCGAATCAAAATGGCATCAATTCCGGGTGCTAGTCTGTTTCAAAGACGTAACGGTAGGAGGGCGCTCTTACGCATATCGAACGGTTACACACAGACTTTACTACGACTAGGCCTGGTCACAAATTTTAACTCTAATTACCGTTATTGGAATTATACTATTTGGCAGCGGGGTAATCCACTAACCCCGACGATTTTAAGTCAATAATTTGTTCCTAAATTATCATGATAGTACTAAGATCTTTTGAAGCAAGGTTTAAGAGACCGTGGACATTTTTGCATGCCACTGGGACCGCTGAGACTGCCATAGTAAAGCACGTAGCAGTTCCCCAAATTACCGTTTGGACATCCCTATTGAACTTGCCCAAATCTAGCAGACCTTGGGCCTCAGCATCCGCCCCCCCCCCCCCCCCCGTATTTATTTTTCCTCCTTCTTTATCATACAGAATTTCTGATTTAGAGAATAAATGTATGATTTTTGGAACCGTACTCTCTTTACGACGAATTGAAACCAAGGCGATGTCATTATTTTAAGTGGTAGAATGAGCAGGGCCGAGTTCTTCCCCGCCAAAATTATGTTGTCGCCGGGGGGGGGCACTCCCACTTGGAAGTGATGCGTATGTAGGGCTGTTAAGATCCCCTTTTTTCAGCATCGTTGTCACCCAAGACCCCCCTTTTTTTTAATTTCACCCAAAGACCCATATTTTTTATGAAAGTTTGAAAATTTTCACCCCAAACCTCTATTTTTTAGAAAAGTTTTGCAAAAATCTCACCCAAAGACCCCAAATTTTACAATTTGTGTCATCAGGAAACCCCTCTTTGGGGGCATTTTGGCTGTCCTCACCCACCGACCCCTATTTTTTCAGGCCTTGTCACCAAAATGCCCGGGGTTTGGAAGGCGACCTTACACCCATAATCCATTTCATATGTGACCACCACGGCCCCCCCCCCAGGTATGGGTACACATACCAAGGGCATTTCACCATTTAGAGACCTAAGTCACTAGTCACGTTCGGTTGGTTGGTGGGTAACTACATGCCCTTCCTTGTTTGGTTTATTGTGTGGTTGGGCATTGTTTTTTGGTGTGTTGGTGGTTTGTTGATTTTTGGTGTCTCTAAAATGGTCATACCCTTGGTAATATAGGATTTTGATAATAGGCTCTCTCATCGACGAATCAATATTGGGGCTCATGGCCCCCCCTTCCCCATCTGGCTACTCCACTGGGTAATAGAATCCCTCATCACAAGGTGCATAGCAGGGAAGTTCCTCTCGACATATCTCCAATGTATGTTAGAGGTGCAATAGAGATTTGGGTCATCAATATATATTGTGTCAGATTAGTGATTCATATAGATAAGACCCCCACTAGATTTCTGCCTTGTAATTTTTGCTACATACATCACTTTGAAATAACAATAAATGCACATTTTGAGTTGCAATTTCAATATAAAACAGGCTGAAATTAGTATTTGCTTGCTAGAAGTAAATTAGAATTTTCACAAATTGTTTACGTACCAAAGAAGAATTCTCGCTTAATCATCTCACTGGATATTTTGGATAGAAAGCTTTTCCATTACTGCAAATAATCAGAATTTTCAATTTTTTTTTAGGGACACCTGTGTGAAATCCTCTTCATGCACCTTTTAATGGGCAAAAGAATTAAAGATGCATTCAAACTATCTGATTAGTTTTTAACCTATTTCAGCTACTACTTGTGCAAAACCTAGCCCACTGTCGCAGCAAAAAGGCATTTGAATTCTACTCAATGCAATATATGATGTCAACACAAACGAACAAACCAAAGGCAAGACAGGTAAGTAAGCAATTCTTTGAGACTTCTAGGTTTCTACTTCTTATTCGTGTATCCAGTAATTCTCAAATATGATCCAGCCAGGGGTGGGTAGCAATGTCTGGCTGCTTCACTGAATTCCGCAGTGGACAGACGCAAAGATGTTCCCCTTGTCTGTGGTGCTGTTCCACAACCACAGATAGTGTCTTTAATAATCATATATCATTTAGTTTCTTCTGCAAGGAAACCTTAGATCGCCCAATTCTGTTTCATCAATCTGTTGAGGCATCACCATTCACCCCATGAGGAGTCAGGTCGAGGTGGAAGATGCTCACCAGGTTCATTACCACTAGACTGTTTCTTGTGAGACACCACTATAAAGAGGATCACTTATAGTGGTGCTGTTCAATATTATGTGCGATGCCGTAATTTTTGGTTGGGGGGGTTTTTTTTTTTTTTTTTAAATTATCAATATTATTAAGTTTGCCCTTTTTTTTTGTGTTTTCATAATCTGCTGCAATGATTCACAGGTAATTTAAACATGACTTTATGACAGCTGCAGCGATCATTCACTTCAGACCACACATCCATATGTAATACTTGTAAGGCATACCCTGGATTTTTTGGCCCCCCATTTTTTTTTTTTGATTGTGATAGTGTTTACAACATTACTGTGATAACAAAAGATATGAAATAGGCACACAAATGTTACTATGGTTGTAAGATTGAATCAAAATGCAGGGCAGCACAATATGAAAGAGCAATAATGGTTTTTCTGCAGCTGTGTAAACCAAACATGCACCAGTCCACAATGAGCTAGGTTCAGTAAAATGCGTTACACCTCCTTGGTCATTAGGAGTGGTATTAGAACTAAAGGCATCGTCAAGATTATCTCTAAAGGAAGATAGGGCAATACCCCTATTTTTGTGTAACAGAAGTGGACTTTGATGGGGAAGGACGGCCCTCGTGTCTGGTAGGTAAAGCGAAAACATCGCATGTGATGGCGAGAAGTTCAAAAGAAACATGCTATTTTTGTGCGGTTGCTTCACTAATTTACAGAAATTATAACAAATTTTCATTTTGTCAAATTCCTAAAGACAAAGTAAAGACAGAATGTTATTATGTTGTGATTTGCCTTAGCATTATAGGGACATTAAGAAATCTACAACCTCGTCCCTTTTGTCCCCCCGACTTCCACCAAAAACATGCTTACATGTTAAACCAGTAGCAAGTTCAAAACCGCTGTCGGCCGGCCCCCGGTCTGCTTGCTACATAGAGAATAGCGCCATCTGGCGTCTGGTAGGTAATTTGCTGACGTAGAAGCGTTACATCATTTGCCGTACAAAATAGGGGGAGTGTCATATCTTCCTTTAGATAATCTTTGAGGCACGTTCACACGGTCGTGGTTAGTTCGCTGTTAGTATCGCTGTTAGCTAAAATTGTTAGTTCGCTGTTAGTGACCGTGTAGACGCACTCATTGTTATGCTAACCATGAAAAAAATGTGGTTACTAACCATAAGAAATCTTATGGTTAGCGCACTAACAGCGACTGATCATTGCTGTTAGTGACCGTGTGGACGACGCTAACCACAAACTCACTGTTAGGCATGACCTCTTGATGACCTTAGTGCTTCAACTTCCAGATTATTTGATACACATCATTCACCATTTTCATTTGCATCATCATCGCGTCAAGCTGAATTGCTTTCTCTTCCGACCACCATTTGTGTGTTTGGTTTGTGTTAACAAATTTGTATACAAACCAGTTTACTCTGCACCGCACAAGCGGGTCATTGTCTTACTTCTGTTTGCTAACATTGATGTTAGCTAACTAACTAGAAAGATGCTAGTCTAAAGAACTTCAGAAAGAAGCATTTGAGTTTTGAATTGCATTCCCAGACGCTTTTTTAGGTAAGAACCCACCCCCCCCCCCCCCCCCCACCAAGAAACCGTTTGGCAAATAGCCTTTTGCCAAACTATGGGGCACTTTTGTGCTTTAAAAAAAAAACTTATTTCCCATTTAGACTTCTACCTTTTGGCTCAACCACCTGGAAGTTCCATTAAGTAATAAATACCCGAGCAAGGCAAGCCTTGTCAGGTGTATTGAACGCTTCCTTAATTGCGCTTCAACTTAGGCAGGACAACAATATGTTGTTATCTCAAACCGATTTAGAAATGTGGACAGATTTGACGAGTGATTAGCAAATTGGTGACATTCTTCATGCTTTTACTGTTTGATTGCTCCCATTGTGTTTATTTATAGGCATTTGTAGATATGTATCAGGGAGTGAGCTGTTTTACATGTCCTGTTTGTTTGTAAGATTAATTCAACACATAAAACCCTTTTTCAGCTAAAAATGTTTTAACATGTTTATGTGGTTGTCTGGTAAATTTCTCGCCATTATGTCTAATTTAAAAGTGTAGTTGGTGAAGCCATCCCAGATATATGATACTGAGCTTGTTCAGTCGGCAAAGCCACAATCAGTGATTTTCTTCAAAATGTAAGCAAACAGCGCCCTCACTTTTGGTTACGTTGAGCGTAAGGGGTTCTGATAGGGTGGTGTTGACTGCATCGTTGATCGTCTATTTTAAGAAAACTAAAAGTAGCACTAATATAAAAACACTTCCCTTCATAAGGTTTCACTGCTCATAATCACACATTTCTTGTTTACACCCCCTCGTGAAAACATAATTTTAAGAGCATTTTTTTAAAAGTTGGGTATTTTTGGAAATTAAACTATTTTAAGAATGAGAAGGTTTAATAGGATGTAGGCATAGTGTTATACATTAAAGCCGATGGTGAAAGAATTATTTTTTTATTGTTCTCATCATTTCTTAAAATAGATTTCCAAAAATACCCAAGTTATTGCTGTTGTTGTTAGAGAATAAAGGTATTATTTTTAGCCTCTGTTATGTATCTGTTGTGTAATATAAACTCAGGTGATAGCATTATTTTAAGTAGGGACAATGAGGGGGCAGGTTCTACGCAAACGATTATATTAAACGATTGAGGCTAAAAACAATACCTTTATTCTCATTCTTAAACATATTTATTTCTACTGGAGAGTAAAGCAAGCCAGAAAAATATGCAACTCCTTGTATTTGCAGCCCTATACATCACTGCTCAGAGGAATTGTGAGTACCTGCCTTCCCACACCTGTGAAATCTGATATGCCACTGCAAATTCCAATCCTTACTAACAACTCACTTGGTATTAGTAAATTTGTCATATTCAGTCAAATTATCAATTTTGATTTTATCTTGGTTTTATTTATTTTTAAAATAGGTTAAGCCTGAGATTTAAATCTTTTGGACTTGGAGCCAGTTTTATCTAAAACAGTGAGTTCTCGCAAGCACTAAACTGAAACTAAGTCTATAAAGATCAATTTGAATTCAGACTGTACCATAGATTAACTGCCTCTGTCTGAATATGCTTTAGACAGGAAGAGAGGAGACACACCTGCCCTGCTCAGTTTTGTCCACACTCTGAGAGCTTTTATGGGCATCAATGTCAAATTGACCTGAGATTCTGTATGAAGCTATTGACTTATTGACCTCTCCTGAAATTTGACCGATTTTAAAGGAAAGTAAAAGGCTATAATATGCTTTGCTTTACCTGTTGCAGTGCCTCAGACATTCCCAAATCTACTGTCAGACCAAGCTTTTAAAAGTGCATTTGTGATCCACAGCCTGATCCCCTGACCTACCTCAAACTGAACTCAGTCCTATTTACACAGCAAGATTCTTAACTCGCAGGTAACCTATACAGCAACTGCTATGTGTCTACCATGGCAACTATTGTACACAGTACAAAGTGAGCCTGTTGCAGTAGCTGCAGGGCTTCCAAGTACACCAGTTATTATAGAATATTTGATGACTGAGGTTTATAAGGAAAATATCGCCCGAGCCTAGATCAAATACTAGGCGAGTCGAAGTCGAAGAGGGCGATATTTTTTTGTTATCAACAGAAAAAGTCATCCAATATTATTATTATCTAAGAAGCTGACTTGACAAAAAGTTTTAAAATGGCTTAAAAACTATAAAACAAGTAGTTTGCTTGAAGAGTTGCCCAATATTTTTGCGTATTGTGCAGTGTTGGGCGGTACCTGTCACTTGTACTGCAGTATTGCACCACACGGAAGTTTCAGATTCAAAATAATTAGAGAATAAAAGATGAGATTTTTATTTTGGCCACCTTAGATGGTGTCATAATGGATGGGCATCCAATATTTTGAGTGGTAGTCCTGCAGCGAGAAGCCTGATTTTGGCATGAGATCAAAATCTCTGATAAAGTATTTTTTCAGCTGATTATATCTACTGAAAGGGTATACAATGGAACCAAGGTGGGTGTAAAATTGCAACACTTGGGCAATTTGAGAAATCCAAGATGGCCGCCATTGGGCTGTTAAAAACTCTAAAATTGCATTTTACACAGACAGGTCAACCCAAAAATGCAAGGTAATTAGTGTTTTTGTGCTAATTGTGGATGTTTTGGGTAGGAAACTTAAAATGCAAATGTATATTTAGAGTCATGCTTGAATAATTAGTGAAATCCAAGATGGCCACCATTTTGAAGTAGGAAATCACAAAATGCACATTTCATTGAGAGTGCAACCAAAACTACAAGTCCTACAATGTAAGTTGACTGTTATTTCCCTTGCCATAATATGTACTAGAAATATAAAATACTAAAATTTAATTGTCACATTGGGGCTAATAAAAGATATTCAAGATGGCCGCCGCTGAATGTTTTTAAAGGCGCTGATTTTCATAAAATAATTTATCTCCAATCAATGATAAATGAAGGCAAGAGCATTTCTTACACATTACTCGTAGGGGGTGTATTTTTAAGCAGTCGTACACTATAAGCCCTAGTAATACCCATTGCTGTGGAGTATAAGTACCGATGTGAAAGCCGATTAGATCCGATGGCGAGCCATAGTCGGGGCTCCATAGAATGTTCATCACATTTTTCCCGGACTATGAGTACTGTCGGCTACGCCGGACAATGGTTACTACTTCTCTTCTAACAAAATCTACAAAACACCGGGTACTAACTAGTTGGTCAAATTTGATACGCCAACCAGATCAATCGCACACCTATACTTGACAATGTATGGTCAATTAATAGTTTTTTTCTTCATTCTTGCGTTTTCTATTCCTTCTTATTCCGCTTGGTTACTTGTTTTCTCATTTCGACTTCCGCTTCTCCATGGCATGAACAGTAAAGACGAAAACACGTCTATTTGCAGAGACACGTCCACACCTTTGATCCACATGGTGCCTCACCTCCACATTAGCACTTACCTCCACATGAGCACTGAATCAACTCAATAATTCTTAGTAGTCTAAGGGACATCATTTGGCACTGCGACTGGCAACAGAGAATGGCCTTCTCGTTTCCAGCCATTTCCAGCCATGCTGAGTTGGTACCAGTTAGATGATCAGATTTCCAGAGTCATCCCTCCAGATAGCTAACCTGAAAATGTGCATGGGCTACATTTTCCTTGAAGCTTCAATCAGTGGGTGCAGAGAACATATTTTAGGTGCAAAGCCGAACGTCGAGCTACTTTATATGTCCTTACGTTCTGTCTTACCTCCGACAGCGACTGAATATGCAGATTGCCATAGCATGCCAGAAATATGGATGTTGCTGCCTCAGGACATCACCTTGGAGACGTCGAAGTAACACCCATGCAGGTTAATGAACACTTTTACCTCGTAATACTTTCAAGGCTTCAGCCTTGCCAATTACGTATAATGGTGCTACGGTGTCACACCCACTCAGACCGTGGGCATCCAGTAGTCCTGGCATGATAAAAATCAAGGTGTCTTTTGTACCGTGCAATTGTCAATCAAGAAGTTGGCCCCTGCACAGGTGATGTCATCATGACTTGCCCTGAAATATCGCTGGTGTGTCAGTGACTCGAGAAGGTGGGGGGGTAGCAACACACACGGCGGAGGTTGGTGGCTTACCAGTTCGGGTCCCGGCCGCCGGCCTGTCGACCGCTCCACGGACCTTCACAAGGGTCGTGAAGGTGGTAGCGGAGTTCATCTTCGTCTACGTTAGACGACTGGCTACTGGTGGACCCTCCGCCAGAGGCTCCAGGCTTTAAGAGGAGGTCCAGACCTGTAAAGCACTCGGTTTCATCAACCTGGACAAGTCAATCCTCTCACTCTCCCAGAGCCCCCAGTTTCTGGGAGAGAGACCTGGATTTTCTGTTTGCAAAGGTGAATGCCCCTTCTGCAGAAAGAGTAGCCTCGGTCGTGGCGTGTGCCGAGCAATCTTGGAGAGCAGGTCGGTCCCAGCCAGCTTATGTCTTCGGCTTCTGGGACCTTCTGGCCAGCCTCATTGAGATGGTTCCCTACTGCCGATTTCGCATGAGGGGTATCCAGATCCACATGCTTCAGGTACTTCCTACCCTGGTCCACCCAATGTCCCTCAGGATTCCAGTGCCCCTGAAACTGGTCTTCCATGGTGGACCGCATTCAAGCCAACTGGAGGTGGGAGCCCCCTTCAGGAAACTACACCCTCCTTACGCTGACGACATATGCGTCGGTGTGAGGGCCCCACTTAGGTCCCACACAGTGTCGGGCCGTTGGCCCATGCAAGCTCGCTACCATATCAATGTGCTCGAGCTGTGGCAATCTTCCTGTCACTGAAGCCTGGATCGCCCTGACCATGGGAAAGGTGATCTGTCCGATGCGACAACATAACGGTAGTGGCCTACCTCAACGGGGGACAAGGAGCCCCACATTCTCTGCAAGTAGGTAGTCAGCTCCTATGTGGTTGAGAACGACAATTTGTCTTTAATAGCTCACCTGTACCAGTGGTGGAGAACGTCCTAGCAGACGTCTCTCCCGGAAGGGCACGCCAGGCGGCCATCGAAGGTAAGGGGTGTCAGTGGGAATGGACCTCCTGCCGGTCATTTTTCAGAGCTACGCGTCCCCCAAAACGTGGACCTTTTCGCCCTCCACTGGGAATCACCACCTTCCGGCTTACTATGCATGGAGTCAAGATCCCAGAGCCGTTGGTCAGGATGCGATGGTGTATCAGTGCCTATGTATCCCCTCCCATTGCGATTATATCGAGAGTCCTCGAGAGGTAGCTCGGCCGACAATTGCCTGGTCTGTTGATGGCCCCATGGGGCCGGCTCAGCTGTGGTTCACACGGCTTTCCTCAACTGCTAGTGGGTACTAGCTGACTTGCTGTATCGATCCTCAGCCACGGGTCCACTTCCCTGAGCGTATTATCCCGCGCCTCTCAACTTGACTGTCCTGGCGCATTTCCTTTTCCTCCGCCAACAATACACTCAGGCGGACTTTCTGAACAGGCTGGCGCGCTCGCTGCTCAGGCGCCAAGGAGGGGTCAACTAGAGATCTTAAGATGATTCTCGACTCTGCCGGGTCTAATAGATGGTGCGCCAATCGATAGATTGATCTGCTGTGCTGCGTCTGTAGGGCAGATCGGGATTTCCTAAAGTAAATTTTCCTTGAGGGTTTGGGCGTCCCAAACAGTCAAGTGCTACCATAACGCGATTGGGGCGCTCTAATTCTGGGGCATCGAGGACCACAGTAGGCTCTAATAGCCCAATCCTAAATTGCTGAAGGCAGTTTTCGGCTTCGTCCCCCCCCCCCCCCGGTTTCGATTCCAAACTAGTCGTTCCGTAGTGTGATTACTGCCGCCAGTGCTCCAGTTCTTAGATGCATTCCGAACCACTGGAGATGGCCAGTCTCCTGGACTAGGAGATGGCCTTTCTGGTGGCAAGTCCGCTTCCGGGCTATGGGGTTTCCTAAATACATACCTTGCCATTGATGAGGCTCACCTGCAGTGGTCGAAGGATGGCGTGCCCATCCTCCCACGGTCCCCCCACGCTAAAGAATACAGACTCTTGTCTTTCACACCGTGCCCATTGTTTCTCCCGGACCTGGCCTTGGCTGCGGACGGTCGAAGACCCCCCTGGGTGCCACCGGTCAGGGCACTAAATGGTACCTCAAGCATCTAGAAGGGCTCCGGAAGATATAACAGCTTTTCATCTAAACGCTCCAACCCATATGGTCCAGTAGCGAATGACCACAGCCGCTGGGTTGCCTCAACAATCCGTAGCGCACACCGAAACATCACCAAATCGTTTGGTCCGGCTATCGAGTATAGGTAACAGCTACAAAATGCATTTTTTAGTTGCCCCCTATCCTGGTACAACTTACAAACTGCAATATTTTTAGTGTTTTTAGGCACACGGCAGCCTCTGGATTTTTCTAAATTGCCTAAGGGTGACATTTTACATCCATTCTAATTTATATAGTATATACCTATTAGAGATATATAATCAGATGAGAAAATTATAAAACACATGTAATTTTTAGGTTGATCTCATCTGTGAAAAGTCACATTTCTCTGCTTTCAAAATGGCGGACATCTTGATTCTTTCTCAATTAATCAGCGTGCCTTCCAATACATTAGAATTTACATTTTTCCTCCCTCAAACATGAATGATTATTAAAAAAAGTAAAAACACAATTACCAAGCATTTTGGGATCGTCCTGGTCCATGGAAACTGCAATTTTTGGGTTTTTTACAGTGAAATGGTGGCCATCTTGGATTTCTCAAATTGCCCAAGGGTGGCAAATTTACACCCACCTGGATCCATTATATACCTTTAAAAGAGTATAATCGCTGGAGAAAAAAATATCAGAGATTCATCTACTCCTCCTCCGCTGCTGGACTATGGTGGAGTGGAGGGCGCAGACGGTATCCACCACAATAAAAATATTGATATGCCCATCCATTCTGACCACCATACCATGGCCACACACAAAAAAATATCATCTTTTATTCTCATTCTTATTGAGAATTGTGTAATTTTTGCTTTATCGAACATAATTTATTTGTCAAAATATTCTAAACAGCATTCTTTTTATTCATTAAAATAATTGCACCCCTTCTTGCAAACAAATGTTTCAATCCAAGGAACCACAGTAGTCACGCGCTGTGATCGTCACGCTGCGTAAATTGCATTGCGTACAAACGCAAAATGCACGACGCAGTATAAACGCACCGCTTGCACGTTGTCATGTATTGACTACACCGCGTAATTGCTGCACGCACTTCCATCTATTACCCAGTAAGGAGGGCGGAGCTTTGACCTAATCCTATCAAATTTCTTGTCTACAAGATAAACACACGCCCACTTATGATAGAATTATGTATACATGAATGTGGTCTACTCTACATAACCACTCTGGTCTCGGTCGTGGCTACTCTTAGTTGCCCATTAGGTGGAGATACGTAGACTGATGTGCACAGTACTGGAGTAAACACGCCAATTTTGTTCTACTCATTCTCCATTTAGCATTTTTTTAGATGTCTTTGAGGAAAATAATACAAAATTTAAACTTGGCATCATCAAGCCCGATCCATACACTCTCCTATGATTAAAAAATTGCCAATCAGGGCCACAAACCTTTTAAAAACATGAATTGACCATGAGAATACCATATGCACATCTGAGAGCTGGTGTAACCACATAACTAGTCTGCGACAAATTTCTGATGGACAATCACTGTTGATTGCCTTTAAGTTCTTGGCCCTCCTCACTCCTACCCTTGGGCCTTAGAGCAGTGTGCTAGAAAAACAATTTCCTGATAACATCATTGTGCACACCATCAGATTCAACAGTTTTGGAAATAAAGCTGTTTTTAAGATATTTATTGAACAATATTATAGTTGGGGGGGAACTAGTGCACAGATTCTTATTGAGTGTGCAAATCTGGATAAATTGTGAATTTGGTACACAAGTACTTTATGCATTATAATACAAAAATTGATGGAACACTTGCCACCCCTTTCATGACCCCCGCTTGGATTTCAAGGAAAGTTTTAAATCTCTCTCGATTGTGTTGAAAAGCACACCATGATGTTTGTCTGCTACAAGGTTTTCCAAAAAAGGTATTTTATACAACCTATGGCTTATCGTTTATGAATTATGGGTAAAATCTGTAAAATGGTGAAAAAGTAAATTTTGGTTTGTACAGGGGTCAAAAATTAAAAGTTGCTCCAGTATTTTGTGGTAAAACATGGTTCTGTTGTTGGTTTAGCGCATGAATGAAATATAGGAATATTTTGAGTATCTTACATGTTTGTTATTAACCAAAATGTGAAAAAGTCCACAGCTTTGCCAGTTCTTGGGTTCTAATTGACCTGTGACCTATTTTGGTTGGATAACATGAAAACTAAGCATATAGATAAGTGACTCTCCTTATGGCAATCCTTTAAGCTAGGGAAACACTTGCACCACTATTACCTGAATCAAAGCAACTTTAACATTTGACCCTGTACACCAAATTGACTTTTTCACCATTTTTACAGTTTTATCCCATAACTCGCCGGAACTCTAAGCCATAGATAGGGTAAACTATACCATTTGAGATCCTTGTCAAACCAGACAAACATCATGGTGTTTTTTCACACATTGTATATTTTTAACAATTTGTGACCCTGTATAACCTTGAAATTACAGCGTGGTCCATTAAGGGGGGTTGAAAAGTGCTTCCATCATTTTGGATTATCATGCCTTAAGTTACTTGTGTGCAAAAATTCACAATTTTATCCAAGCACGCATACTCTTTCACTACCGTCCCTGCTATTAAAGCAAATAGTTAAACACTCTAATCTAAGAAAAAAGAGACACAAAATGCATCTTTTAAGAATCTAAAATGATTTCAAAAGTCTCAGCACATTGACTCTGCCATCTGTGGTATGTTCATGACACCCCACATGATTGTTTCCAAAAGAGCTGTTCATAATTCCATAATTAACCTCATTTAGTTAAGGAAATATTTACTTATTTGGAGTGAAAGGAGACATGCTTGCTAACATGAGTGAACAAAAAAGAATCTTGGTTTCCTTTGATATAGTCCAGCAACTACTACCCTTCCGCCCAGTTTTCTGATTTCTTGTTTTTTGGGGGGGGGAGGTTGAAAAGTAGGGGAAATTCTCTCCCTTTCTACTTGTGAGGGATGGATGACCCAATTGGCAACCTGGCTCCCCCACTTTACCCCCCCCCCCCCCACACACACACACAGCTTCCCACCCACTTTACCGCAAAATGAGACTTGATATGACCCCAGTGAATATAAGGTCTGTGAAATGTTTCCTTTCATTGTATGAACAAAAATGTCTCCAACCACATTAGCACACTATGAGTTGCCAATAGCTCAAATACACCAAGGACACAGTTCCGTGGGTTGTATTGGTACATGTATGACATGAATGATCGGGTAGTATACATTATACCCAAAACCAGTGGATGTAATTTTTTCTAAATCACGGAGTGAATGAAAATATGAAATGTTGCCAAGGAAATTGAGACTTTACTGGCTCATAGTGGTAAACACCACTAAGACTTTGGATTTCATGTTTATGCAGGTTCAGATGCATGAGAGACAAAATCCTAACTACCACATTTGCTGGCCATGAAAGTTAGGCATTATGTCTCTCTGCATCTGCACCTGCATCAGTTGATAAGACCGAATTAAAAATACGAATAAAATTTATTCGTCATTTTCGGCACTGGTGGCTGCCATCTTTGCAGGCAGACAGGAAATTTGAGCATAAGCATTAAAATTATGGTGAGATATCACATCTAGGAGAGGTAGGTTCTTTATTTGGAAGAGTTAAGAGTCGTGTTTGCAAAAAAAGTGATAGTGTTATTATATGGCGAATTTTGAATGTTTGTACTTAAAGTGGGGGGTTGGGAGTGTCGGTGGGGGGTAGTAATAAAAGAGGTCAAATATGGCGAGTTACTCATTATTGGCAGTGTTAGATATGGCAAAGTTTGGGATTGTGGCAGACGTATGTTGATGTATTGGGGATGGTTTGAAAACTACAAAATTGAAGGCCTTTGTAGAGTTTTTAAATGTGGTGAGTTAATTCAAGTATTGCAAGAGTTAGAGTTGTTTGGTCAACACATTCTGGTTTGGTGTGTTAATTTGCAGAAAGAAAGAAATATAAAAAAAGAGGTTTGTACGTGTCAAGTATAGGGAGGTAGTTTAGAGGGGATAAATATATTAGTCGGTCCACAGCACGGCGCAACAGGGAAATGGTGTTCCCTTTATGTT
>JAMKCH010040909.1:0-57253 GCA_023653785.1 Ophioderma brevispina | reverse complement strand
CCACCTGCATCCTTGATGCTCTCGTTTCTACGTAAAGCATTTATTATGGAATTGTAACCTATCCCTATTTATATTTAAAAAACATGCATTTCCACCTTTTTCGATTCTCTCACAGTATCGCTGCTAATCCCTTTAAGTAAAATGTAACTGATGTAGTAATGATACGAGGGTAAATAAATTGTTAGGGGGGTCACTAATGACCCTCTATGAAGAAATACAGTGAAAATTGCTTACAATAATACAAAAATAAGTACTTGGTTCAATCCGGAACAGTAGTTTCAGGGCTAGTAAAAGGCTGGTGGAGGTCTGGTGAGGGTGGCAAATTCGTATTTTGGGGTGGCTAACCATGGGGTGGGGGGGGGCACTTCAAATTGCGACTTATATGTCCTATACCATAATGGACGAAAATAGATTTCAGTGTAGAAGGAAAGTTTATCTCATGTGTTTTTTCTAAGATCAGAATTTTATGATGATAAGAATATTTATGTGAAAAGTCCGAATTCCTGAACGCACCCCAAAATAGGGGTTATTTTTTTTAATTTCGGGGGGGGGGGGAATACTAGATGGTACATATGAAGGAACAATAAAATATACTGACTGTCGAGTGACCACTAATTTCCGCCATATTCGGGTATTTAAGTATATGTACTTGAGTAGTACTTATACAAGGGCAAGTAAGTTGAGGGTCACTAATCCATCCCCCCCCCCCCCCAATTTAAGAAATACTCTGAAAATCCGAAAAAAACCTATCCCAGTTAGGAAGTAACTATTGTTCATCCTGAACCATTAGTTTCAGATGGACAGTATAGTTCTCTGTGGAGGTCTGGTGAGGTGGCAAGAGGGTAACTACAGTATTTTGGGTGGCACCCGGGGAGGGTTCACCTTTTTTGAATATCAATTTTCTTTTATGTTCCTACTAGTGGTACGAAATAGCTTTCAGGGTGTGGGTTTTTTCATAGATAAAAAGGGTATCATTGAAATTTTTATGTTGATATTGTGAGAGAAAAGGGGTCATTGGTTTTGGGGATTGAAAGCACATTGGAGGGGGGGTTATTGGGTGTCATTTGATTTCCAACATGGGGTTCAAGGAGATGGCAATCCCCCCTGATATTTAAATTAAATTTCCAGGCTATCACCTGGAAGGAAGTTTATCTCATGTGGTTTGTCTAATCAGAATTTTAAGAGGAAGAGAATATGTTAGGTAAAAAGCCCCGAATCCTGAACGCATCCCCTATATATAGGTGGGTTATTTCTTGGGGGTCAACAATCCCACACAATCCAGGTATTGAAGTATAATGCTACGAGGGTAATAAGTTGTAGGGGATCCGGAAATTGCTTAAATGCAGTATTTTGGGTTGCAAACCCGATGGGGGGACTTCAATAGCGACTTTAATGTGGCTACCAGATGGTACGAATAGCGAAGGCCAAGCCACATACATGCTTTATTTTTTGAGTTACCTGCCAGATCACTACAAACAAGCACACCTTGATTTTTTTGGTATTTTTATGATAATCAAAAATAATCCAGAGGTGTGCTTATTAAATTTTGTTCGGTCACCTCGAAATCCAATGGCGGCCAAAATGGCTGCCGTTTTGGCTAACGACGGTATTTTGAGGTAATGTCCCTATGTGAGCCTCCAATCACCTTTTTTTGGTGTCATATTGAAGATAATTTAATTGATCTACAGATGATACCCCATATAGTATTTTGCCCCCCCCCCCCCCACCCAGAAATAACCTAGCATTTGGGGGTGCGTTCAGGAATCATGCTTTGGACCTAACATATTCTTATTCCTCATAAAATTTGATCTAGAAAAACAAAATGAGAAATACTTTCCTTCCCACAATGGAAAGCTATTTTAGTACTATGGTATAGGCAAAATATAAGTCCATATTGACGTACACCCCCCCCCCCCCCATGGTTTTGCCACCCAAAAATACTGGCATTTTTCCACGTCACCAGATCTCCACCAGACCTTTACTATCCCTGAAACTACTGTTCTGGATTGAACAAATTACATTATTTTTGTATTATTTTAAGAAATTTTCAATGTATTCTTAATAAGGGGGTCATTACGAGACTCCCCTACAACTTATTTCCCCTGGGATCATTTACTACATCAAGTACATAAACTAAATACCTGAATACGCTATTTTAGGTCCTTACATGTAGGGATATATTATTTATCTTCTATGTACCATAAGAATGATGTTTTCTTATTTTTGCCCCCCGGAAATAAAACCCCAATATGAGGATGCGTTCGGATTCGGCCTGTTTCCTAACATATTCTTATTCCTCATAAAATTCTGATCTAGAAAAACCACATGAGATAACTTTCCTTCCACACTGAAACTTTTTCGTACCATTTTGTATAGGCACATATAAGTCCGCATATTGACGTACACCCCCCCCACCCCCCATGGTTGCCACCCCAAAATACTGCATTTTCCACGTCCACCAGACCCCCCCAGACCTTTTCTACTATCCTGAAACTACTGTCTGGATTGAACCCATTACTTATTTTTGTAGTATTTTAAGAAATTTTCACTGTATTTCTGACTAAGGGGTCATTTAGTGACCTCCCTACAACTTATTTACCCTGGTATCATTACTACATCAAGTACATTAAACTTAAATACCTGAATAAGCTTAATTTTTTAGGTCATACATGGTCGGATATCCTTATTTATCTTCAGATGTACCATAATATATGATTTTTCTTATTTTTGCCCCCCGGAAATAACCCCTATATTGATGATGAGTTCAGGATTCGGCCTTTTTACCTAACATATCTTATTCCTCATAAAACTGATCAGAAAACCACATGAAAAACTTTCTTCCAGGTGATACCTAGCTCCTTTTAGCCCGACTATTAAAGGCACATAAAGTAAGAAAATCGGGTAAAATCATTTTTTTTGCTTGTCTGTAACAATATAAGTATTCTCAGTATATTTTAAGTCATACTGTCCGGACGGACGCTTACTGTAGTACGTAATTGACTTGAGCTTCATATCTTTGGAACACTGTTGTTTCTTCATTTTCGTGTTGTTGGACGCCTAGAGAGGTACCACCAAACAATGATCAAAACATACTGTTTTGACTTTGAGAGGGAATGGGATTGGATTCATCTCCTTTATTTGCAACCAGGGAGGCTAGTACACGAGTCAGTAGTTCATTTCATTTGAGTTTGTTCACAGCGTAAAAAGGGCCATTGCAACACTGAAGAAGTAGTTGTGTGAACATCCTGGTGTGAATTTGCTAGGGGTTCAACTCGAACATGTCAGAGGAGCACAGAAAATCGCCAAATAGAAATATCAAACATAGCAGACAAAAATTAATGATATATATATGTCTGCGATGCTTTAGAAATCACGCCAGATAGCTGAACGACTATCGATGGGAGTAATATGTTTTTATGGTAGAGTTGTCGAGTCCGAGTTGCTTTTAGAGTTCAAGTTGCTTTAAGAGTTCGAGTTGGACTTTTGAGTTCGGTTGGAGTTCGAGTTGCTTTTTAGTTCGAGTTGCTTTTAGGTTCGAGTTCGTGTTCGAGTGTGCCTTTAGGGTTCGAGTTCGATTCTTTTAGAGTTCGTTCGACTAGAGGGTAAGAGATGCATTTCGAGTTAGATATAAAGTTAGAGTGGCTTTTAGGTTCGAGTTACGTTTATTGTTGTGTCTACAATAGGTCCATAGCACCATCGCAAGTTTGATTCTATGGGTAATTTGTGATCTTTACGACAATACGGAAACTAGGGGTCCAACAAAACAAAAGGTCACGAAAAATCAGGATGTTACCTTCGTCCGACCGGCAGGGGGCATGGTGGTCAATTAATCCCCTTAACGGATGATTCCCTGTCGCCCAAAAAAGCAAACGAATATGATCTAAGGCTTTTATATAATTGTGAGTTCATCCTTTGAGGTCATTTAAGCGAAAAAAAATGGAGGTCAAGTTCGAGGTACGGAGTGGTTTTGCCACCTTCCTATACTATGCCAAAAAAAAATGGTTATTATGTTACTTATGCTTACTGTGGCCAATATGGACATATTTGTATTTTTTTTTTATTTTTTGTAGAGTAATAACACGTGTATGCTTATTTGGGCACCCATCGACAAATAGATACCAAGTTTGGCGCTAGATTTTTCAGATACGACATATAGTTGGCAGTCATAAGTACTCTCAGTTATGACGTCATTTATGTGACGTCATAACTTTAAAAATTTGAATGTTTGTTCTTCATTTGAAGAAGGATATAGTCTACACACTGATACCAAACAAGGCTATGTTGTCCCTTAATTAGAAGTAAAAATCAGGGGGTGGTAACCCCCCCCCCCCCCTGGTAGTGATGTAGTAGAAAACCCCTGGTTGGACGCGGGTTACAGCTACTTGATCGCAGAATCAACATAGCCTACCACTTTAATACAACCAGAATAAACCGTACGGCGAATTTTTGGATTCGTGGCAACTGATCCCTACAAATAGGTTTTCTCGGACCTGGTAGACGCCCTATAGGCAGTCCTCCGGCTTTGTCTTCGATTTCAGCACCAGTTTGGAAATGACATAAAATCAAACTTTTTATTTGGAATTCCACGTTTTACAACATTCGCACTCACCACACGATGCATCCGTATACAAAACAAATCAAAAAACCTAAATCCTAACAAAAAATCATAGATCACTGGGCCCTCCTCCCTGGAGCCTGGACATCGTCCTTTTAATACCCGATGTGCTGAACCTTTTTTGACCCCCAATGCCCCCCCATACGCCCTCATACCGAACCACCTTGGCCACGGATTGACAAAATTCCAAATACCAATCTCGCCCGCCTAGACAAGTTGGAATCTAGGAAAGTGCTACAGTCTAGCAGACCATCAGTGCACCTATCGGTGACTTCCCTGGCAATCATGTTCGCTCCTCCGCGCATTTCATGCAAATCTTCGCTGCCTGCCTCACTTAGACTGTCCCACAGGTCTCGGCTCTGTCTTCGGATTCAGGGCACAGTAGGTTCACTGACATAAAATCAAACTATTTACAACAGTCGCCTCAACCAACACCGAATGCATCTATGTATATTACAAAGATCAAGCAACCTAAAATCCTAAAAAAAAAAAATGGGCCCTCCTGGCGACCCTGGACATCCGGTCCGTTTAAAGGGTGTTGTCCGATTTTCTTTGGGACCCCCCCCCCGATTCACCCAGAAGTAGTAATCGATTTTGATATCAGTAAAGGCCGTATTTTTCTCATTTTCGTCCTGAATTTGAGCCCTCAATCATTTCATTTACCAAGTTTATAAAAAAACCGCTGTTTGAGTGGTTAACCACTTTTTTATAGGCACAGTATTGATTAGGGCTTTGCAACATGCATTATTGTCGTCTACATCAAAACCTCAAGTTTGTTCCCACGTACTTGATGGGGTGGTATGCGCAAGTGCCCAGGCTCCATATCAAGTAGAGAACACAATACACATAAATCGGACAACGCACTTCACTACTGCGCTGACACCTTTCTTACCCCAATGGCCGCCCATACGCCTTTATACGAACTTGTACTTGTCCACGGATTGACAAATTTCAAAATACCACTCGCACGCCGAGGACTGTTGAATCTGTTAGGAGGTGGTCTACAGCAATATAGTCAGCAGATTCATGGTTTACATGCCCCCCCCCCCTTAAAACTAAATCACCATGTTTTTAAAATCCCTACGACATCTACTTAAAGAATTTTGAAATGTTACCAAAATCAAATATTGTCCCACGGGTCCCTTTGTCGGCCATATTGGATTAAGAGGGTTAATCATTACAAGTGGGTTCAATTTAGAGTTGAAAATATCTCAAATGATTCGTCTCACCATAAGGAATAGAAAATATAAAGTTTGGTATATCTGTGATGTTCCGTTACAGAGATTATGGGTGAAAATGTGATCAAAGGTCATTGACCTTTTGATTTGGTCATTGTACAGGGGCCAAATTTTCAAAATGCATGGACTTGGCAAATTTGGTATCAAATGTAGCTCAATGAGCAGGAGCAATCCGAAAAGTATATTTGCAATATCTAGGATATTTAGTTAGGTGGTAAAATTAGGGTTTTGGTAAAAGTTACATTTATCAAATTTGTATTGTTTTGTATAGGAATTAGGATTAATCCTCTAATCCTAACGATGAACCAAAATGGAGATGATCATGGGAACTGGACATTTGCCAGATTTGACACCAATTTTGTTAAGATTTGAAGCATTTTTGAAAATTTGGCTCCCCTTGGTACAATGACCAAATCAAAAGGTTCAAGACCTTTAGCCAATTTTCAGCCATTTACTCGTTAACTGAAACATCACAGATATGTTTCAAACTTCATATTTTCTGATTCATATGATGAGACGAATCATTTGAGAGTACTTTTTTTTCAACTAAATTGAACCACTTGTAAGATTAATCCCTCTTAATCCAAAGATGGCCGCCAAATGGACCCAATGGGACAATATTTGGATTTGGGTAACATCAAAATCCTTAAGTAGATGTCGTAGAGATGCTAAAAACATTTGCCAAATGACAGTGCCACATAACAATTCAGTATCATAGGATGTTGTAAGCATTCACCACGAAATACATCGGGCCATATTGAAAGAACAAAATCATTCATAAAAAAAAACAAGAAAGAACAAAACCAAAAAAACAAAAAGAGATCTGAAAGGTAAAGCTAACTTTGCAAGGAAATCAGCGGGAACTGTCCCTCATTTTTGCAGTGTGTTGTTATTTTCGAGTTTCGAGTTAAGATTTTCGAGTTTCGATGGACAAATTTCGAGTTTCGAGTGAAGATTTTTGAGTTTCGATTGACAAATTTCGAGTTTCGAGTGACAAATTTCGAGTTTCGAGTGACAAAACCTGAATTTCGGTTTCGAGTGACAAATTTCGAGTTTCGAGTGAAGATTTTCGAGTTTCGAGTGACAAGTTTTGAGTGAAGATTTTCGGAGTTTCGAGGTGACAAATTTCGAATTTCGAGTGAAGAGTGCGAAGAGTGACAAATTTCCGAGTGACAGATTTTTCGAGTTTCGAGTGACAAATATCGAGTTTCGAGGTGACAAATTTCGAGTTTCGAGGCCAAAAATTTCGAGTCTCGAGGGACAAATTTCGAGTTTCGGAGTGAAAATTTGAGTTTCGAGTGAAGATTTTCGAAGTGACAATTTCCACAGTTTGAGCTGACAGATTTTTTAGTATTGAGTGAATTTTTTATTGGTGTGTATGGTACATGGATTGAGATATTACTCTATTGTTTTTTTATTTTGATAAAACACTATCATTGTTTTGCCGATTGATTATGCTTAATTTTAATATTGTATATTAGTCCAACTAGATAAACTCCAAATTTGATTGTATGGGACAAAACAGAAAAATTTGAATAGTAGAACTTTCATATAAACACTTATTTTATCTGACTTACTACACCCAAGATTCTCAGCTATCGTGGCACTGCATTAGAATCTTGGTGTTTAGTTAAGTCATTTTAATTTACTTCACTTTTTTCACCTAAGACAGGTCCAAATAATATAAATAGGAGTCTGCACAAATTTATTAGATTTTTTCCAAACTAACAAAATTAAAAAATTACAATATAAATTCAGGTTAATTTTAGTTACATTATTTGGTTTTGGAATGTGGAGTTATGTAAAAACATCATCAACAAAAAAAACATTATTCATTAATACAAGTGATGGAATTTAGTGCATTGTAGAGAAATCAAACCTGTTTAATTTTTCGAGTTATGAATGAAAACCAAACTGGAGTCATTTGACTCCGAAACTGAGTAATGCAGTAAAACTCTTCACTGGAGTCCAGTGACTCTAATGAAAGAGTGAAGACTATCGCTGCTACTAGTTTGAGTCAATAATTCTTGACCATGACACGATCGCATTGCTTGTTGCATTAACTGCGTGTACTACAACCCAGTGGTGCGGCATTTTGGCGGAAAAGCGGCAGTAATAGTTTGAGTATTCTGGCGCTGGCGTCCGCACGTTGGCCGTTGCTTGTCGTTTTTGGGGGGTGGGGGGGTGAACTGCGTCTACCTGCAATCCAGTGGAGCGCCGTTTTGGCGGGAACGGGCGTACTATAACTTAGCCAAGAAATTATTCCGTCCTCCAACTATATTAACTGGCAAAGAATGAATTATTACTCCACATAAATCTGGTTACTACACGCGCTTAAACCCGGAAGTGTATGACGACCGCATTGATACGGGAACCAATGCGCAGTTCAACAGACTCTATCCTCAAGCCACAAGGCCATTGCCGCCAGAGCGTTGCGAGAAAGTAGCAACGCGTTGCGACATGTTGCGGGTATTTAAAAAAGACCCACAACGCGCTGCTAGTCTCTGCAATGCGCTGCAAACCTGTGAGCAAACGCTGTAAGCTTACGCTGTGAGCTTCACAACTCGTCGCGAGGTTCACCTGCCACAAGGGCCATGAATGTATTGCCCGCAAAATTTTCTGTGATGTATTTCAAACCTTCACAAATCAACGCTTGCGGCAACACGTTATTACGCTTATTGCTTTCACAACGCATTGTGAAGTTTACAATGCGTTGTAAAAGCCTCGGGCAACGCCTTGTGAAGGCTTGCAACGCTTTGTGAAGGCCATAAGGGTCACACGTATTGCCGCAACGTGTTGTAGATCTATTTTTTAAATACGTCCCGAAATCTGATTTGAATTGGCCGCAAGGCCCGCAAACGCGTGTGTCGAAATGTCCAAAAACGCTTTGCTGCTCTCTCAACAACGCGTTGCATTAATACGTTGTGACCGTTATGGCTTGTGAACTTCACAAAGATTTGGTAACCTCGCAACGCGTTGTGAATGCTTGCAATGGGTTGTGATCTATTTGTTAAATATGTTCACGAAATTGCCTCATTTTAATTGGCTGACACCGCAAAGCGTGTTGCTACTTTCTCGCAACACGTTGAAGGCACACGTATGCTTTATGCTTTGCGATGACGCGCGTATGCCATTTGTTTCAGAAATTATGACGCGGAATATAGTATATTGTATGCCATGACATGTTGACCACGTACTGTACTGGTAATTGCATGCATGATGTCGATGATCGAGAAAAGTGAGTCCCGGATTCAATTGTAGTGCATGAGTTAGAGCTAACGGTATTATTTTGGGAACCGGTACTCTCTTTACGACGAATTGACCCAAGGCGATACCATTATGTAAGTGAAGAACGAGGCTGGAGGCCGGTTCTTCCCGCACAAATAATGGTTTCGCCGGGTTAAATTCGTTGTAAAGAGAATACCGGTTTCCCAAAATCATACCTTTCTTCTCATTCTTAACAGCTTTAATCATTTAAGGTCATCTTTAACCCATTTCGGTGATGCTTAGGCCTATACAACACAGAGTACTGCCACCACCCGTGACAACAATCGAACACCCCCGTTGAACGCAACCGATCATACGCAACGAGACGCAACGTTGGCAGGCGCGCATTAATGTAGCAAAACGCGGTATGACGCGAGGCGCTTCAACCTAAAAAGAACGTCAATACTCAGTGTGTACGTACTACCTGGGTTCAATCATGCGGATTGAACCCGGATATCAGCCATGACAATTGCTTACATTTCCACAGCTGTTTAAGAATGTACAATGAAATGCTGAATGTGACTTCATGGGCGCCATCACATTAATATAAACATACGAATAAAAGGTCTGTAGACGCATATGCCATGATGCCATAGTCCCAAGAAAGAAGCTTTTTTTCATTTATAATATGGGGTGCTATAAAATGGTGATGTTTAGAGACTCATTTTGTCCTAACTCTTATGTGATGCAGCTGGATCCCCTGAGCATTTTGACACCAATTTTGAAGGGGGGGGGGGGGGTCTTGTGATGAAAGAGGGTTGAAAATGATAAATGTGTCAGTAACTGGAATTACCTAACACCGGTTTAGCAATGTTGGGTTAATTTTTTATGTTTTTGAGGTCACGGAATCCATTTTGATGAATTTCGTCGATTAGATTTTTCGTTTTCTAAAAATTAGCCATTTAAGGAAATAAGCCACGAGGGGCGCTTTGCCGGCCACGGCTAAACCTTACCACATTTTGAAGAATTGTTCTGTGGTAGAAGAAGTGAAGATAAGCTGTATTAAACGTAATCTGAAATTTTTTAGCACATAGCTCTTTGCGTTTGGGCACGGTGCCAATGTTTATAATTTGGCAAGGTCTCTATTGAAAACATAGGGTGCAAAAGTTCGTGACCTACACCACAAACTATGGCACAAAATTGCGTATAATGATTGTATTCTAAATTTAACTGGCTGCCCACAGCAAAACGTTCAGTTTAAAGAGCTTAAATTCCTGGAGTAGGTTACTATTCCAATTATTACCTTTAGGATAAGGTTTCAATGATTGCAATAAGAAAAGTATGTACCTTTTAATGGCAAAAAGCGCCCTCATAGCTGAATTTAACCAAAAAATGGCCATTTTACAAAACGGTAGCTGACACTGCGGGAAACATTTTATCAAAAATGGATTCTTTTGACCTCAAATACCATGGTTAGATCCAAAATGGCTAAAAATTATCATATATTTATAATTACCAGGAAGGACACATTTATCATTTTCAGACCCTCACCCTCTTCAGGGACCCCCCCCCCCTTAAATCACGTTTTTGGACGGCGCCTTCTCATTTTTTGACCGATTTTGACAAGTTTGGTGTCAACAGGTCAGAGGATTAAGCTGCATCAAAATAAGAGTTAGGACAAAATGGTCTGAAATATCACCAGATTTCTCCCCCAGTATTAGCCCCCCACCTCTAGTTATAAATTACTCCATAATAATACTGGATTTGGGGGTTCATGTGGACTATTTAAGTGCTCAAAAAAGTTGGGGGGAGTACAGTTTTTTTTTTTTGGGGACACCACTGTTCTGTATTATCTATCAAGAACATTTAAATTAGAGGCCATCCATACCAAACAGAAAAGGGTTCCGGTGAAGAACCACGGGAGAATTAGTCAGCGGGATATGAAAATGGAGCAGTCCACTGCCGTCCGCTAGCGGGTTGTTGTGGGTGCCAATAATGGGGGATCCACAATGCTCCCTGCAAGGTGCCCAAAAATGATGCACTAGCTTAGCCTCTAGCACCCATACTGAAAAAACCACCCACAAAGCTCCCAAAAGGCATGCAAATGACCCGACTAACCAGTCAGCCATCTCAAACTTGGCAGTGCTAAAAATTAGTCTTGTGACATTATCAGGCAAAACAGTGTTTTTGCTTTGTGAATAGTGGGACCGTATTACTGAAATGAATTGCAGTGGAATATGAGCATATTTGGTTTCATTAATTAGTGGTGGGACAACCCACTGAATTGATTGGACTAAAGTTACAAATTAATAGTTTTCAGCAAACAAAATCTTTTGCTTATTGTGTGCAGTCAAATATATTGATTTAAAATCCATGGCAATGAGACACAGTAGTGTCTCAATGGTTGGGTTTTACTAATTTGTAGGCATCAACGGCATAGGAAAGATACAAGAATGCGACTGCGAGCTGAGGACAGCCAGATATGAAGAAGCATCTTGCAACACAATCAGGATGTGGTATTTATAGTGAAAAGGCAACAAGAAATGTTTGGGGGGTTTTGACTGACTTCTGTAATACAACAGAAAGGCAGCAGTTGATAAACCAAAACTATCAGGGGTTCAAAAAAGGAACTTAGGTATGGCCCATACTATATATCTTTCATATTTGTCCCTGAACAAGTTTGGAAAAGAATAATGGACTAATGATTAAAATTGATCTTCAGACTCAGTTCAAGTATTAGAGACAGCCTATAACACTATTACCATATTATAGAGTGTAAAGATATGGTTTTATTAAATTTAAGACAACCGCCTGTCACCCCACAAAACACTCTAAAACAGTTTAGACAGTTGTCTAGCAAAAAAAAGAAAACCATTCAAAAAAACACTGAAAACAGTTGTCAAAAAACGCAAAAAAAACAGAAAAAAAAAAAACTAATAAGCATGAATCAAACAATCCAATTTAAAACTGAAGATTTACAAGCAAGATTGTTGAGGTGCCTCACAAGGATGGCCGCCATCATTTTTAACAAATCATTACTTCGCATGATGCTTGTCCCACATACTAATCACTGTTGAAATAGCTTAGTTCAAAATCAGGTGTCCTTCATATAAAAAAAATAATAACATTTGGCATAAATTCCAGATCCGGATTTTTGTACACAACAGTATCCTATGGTAGTACTCTTATACTATACGTGTAAATGTTTTCTAAAGAAAATGGAAAAGCATGCAGATTAATCTGGACTCAGAATTAAGCATTTTATTTATCTTTTGACTTTTTTAATTAATATAATAACACACAAAAAAATTATATTTCGAAAATCTCTACACAACTTCCGGTATCTTCAAGTAGATTTTAGTTGAAATTGGAAAGTCAGGATTTTTTTCATAGTGATTGTTCTATTAATTATCTGGTGCAACAAATAGGCTAGTAAAACTTATAATAAAATATCTATTGAAAAATTATATATAAAAAAGGAGATGCTAACATCATGAAATACACATTAAATGTATTGTTGTTTATTCCATTCCCATGTTCATAGATGGGAGTATAGTATTACATTGCAAGCTCTGCTGCAAGTGCCAGCTCTTCTAAACGAAAGTCTATCATCAATCATCAAACCATGAAAGTTGAAGAGGAATGCGCCACACTCTACATATTGGTAGATGATCCACTGTCAGAGGTGTTGTTGTTTTTAGGATCTATGAAGAGGGGGAAGAGGTGTGCAGAACTACAAACAAAAGGGCATTTAGTTGCTATTGCAACATTCTACATGTTTAAGGTGGAAATACCCCTTCAGAGGGCTATGATAAATAAAAATCTCAAATTGACATGAGGCGAAAAAAATACCTTTCTATTGCTTTTGGTTTGGACAACATTTGGAGCTTCCATTCAACGTTATGGTCAAAAATGTCACTTGCAAACCGGAAATCTCTTATGAAATTCTTTCTTTTATTCTTTTCTCAAGCTGCGATGTTTATTTTTTCCCTTTAAAAACTCACTTCTCAAAAAGTAAATCAGTTTTGATCTCTCTAATCTCTTAACAATTATTTATGAAAATTGAAGCACTTATTGATAATAAAAGTAAAATAGCATTGAATTCTAACATACTAAAACTAAAAAACAAGTGTTTCTAGCGACTAAACATGACGATACTCGAAGTGATTTTTAATGACATGTCATCCTCAAGCCAATTTATTTAGAGAGATGGATAAAAAAGCCAAATTAAAATATATTTTTATTGGGACTATGCATTGAATAGTGCCACTAGCCCCCATGCTAACTTGAAATTAAGGGGGATCTTTGGTGCACAGTGCAAAAAATTGCATTTTTCCTTTTTGACCAATGACCCCTTAAAGACAAGTTTCCATGGGGGCTAGTGCTTATTCTATTCCATGAGTCTATAAGTATGTTTTAATTTGCTTTTATTCCCATCTCTTTAAGAGACCGTTTTTGAGAATCCCCTTACTAGTATGACCTGTCTGTGAAAATTTAGTTAAGAGATATCGGCAAATTAGTCTAGAAAAAACAGTTTTTTAAGTTTTAGTATCTTTTAGAAATGTTTGTATGTTACCTTTTATCACTGTGATAATAAGTCTTAATTTGTGTCACAAATAATTGTGGAAATTAGAGATCAAAAGATGATTACATTTTTGAGATTGTGTGTTGGTATAGTGAAAAACAGTAAATATCGCGCTTCTGAGGAAACATAATAAAACCCTTATGAAAAAGCTGTCTGCAAAAAAGAATGAGAAAAAGGTGCATGGTTGATTGGCATGAAGAAAGGTCACGGGATATTGGTACTTACTTCCATGGGCATGCACACAGAGTTGAACAACCTGGATAGCCTAGATAGGTTACTTGGAATATTTTTTACTGGAACTTTCAACATGGACTGAATGAACTTTGATGGTGTTGAATGTTATTCCGAATTGTTATTTACAATTGGTATTGCAATGTAAATTGTTTAAAAACTTCTTAGTGATTGAAGTGATCGCTTGAAAATTGAAGGGTTGTAAATAAGCAAGGGACTGTCTTTGAGAACATGCTGTTACATGGGGTGGCTTTGGCCACTTTTTGACCATTGTATTGTAGTATGCCCCGTTTGACCTGTTTGTTGTCCTCAACTGGATATGATTTATCTTTTGAAAGGGATGGATTGGTTTCAAACCTTCTGTGATAGGTTTAGCCAGTTAAGCCATTGGTATAAAAAAATGCCCCAGAAACTTTTTTGGAGTTCCATGTGTTACAGTAATCTGAGAGGGGTCAAAGGTCATACATAGGGTCACATTTTGGTAGTCACCTAGTCACTAGCAGGCACATGGCAGGGAATGGTAGAGTAACACCACTGGCCCCACTGGTACTCCAGAAACTCGTTAACCTGGTGTTGCCTAAGGTTACACGACAAGGTACTCTGCTGCTGGGTATACGATAGGCTAACCATACTAGGGCGGCACCTAGTGGTGACAAGTAAACACAGATTTCTAGCAAAATGTTAGGTAACTCATTTCAGTTGCATTTGGATTGTTTTCAAAAGGTGGCACAAGGGAGGCCCTTCCCGCTGTTAAAGGGTTATAGTGTTACCTCATGAACCTATTTGCAAATACATAAATATTGAACATTTCCTTGCTTTTAGTCATAGGAAGTTTGATTGTCTGCACAATTTTAGGTATTTTGTTTATAAAGCACCTTCCATTTAGGCTGGAAAAGGCAAAATTATTTAATGAAAAAATTAGGGAAAATTTTGAAAAAATAAATAAAGGACACTTAAAATAAAATTGCCCACTGTCTCAAAAACTACAAAAATATGTAGAGGAGGAGGAAAGTTCCATCCTTAACATAGTCAAGTCTGGACTAAATTGATTAGAGGATTTGATTTTATGTCATTTTTTCTTTAAGACATCTTTAATCCAATGCTACTACCTTTAAGGTTTTGTGGTAACATGAAAAGATTGGAAATCTGCCAATAAGTTTAAATCGGGAGTAAGCTTAAAGGGGCATTTATGATCCACAGCCTCGTCCCCCCGCACTTACCAAAAAAAAATTTGAGATGATTTTTATCATTGCCCGGTTGCCTTAGTAATACACGTGTGCCCAATCATGGACAAAAGTAAAAAATTTTGACCAAAAAATTGGCATTTGCAGAAAATTGAAAAGGTTCACATTTTTACAAAATTTAAAAATCCGATAGTATCACAGAATATATCAAATTTACAGTATCAGAAAAGTATCCAGGTGGACCATTTTAAGGGGGAAAGACCCTTTGGGGGTTACAAATAAAAATTTAAATTTTAAATTAAGGGAAAATTACCTTTTGAATTGCTTTTTGTTTGACAACACTCGGAGGTCCGTTCAAAAGTTACGACCAATAAAGTGACTTGTGAGTAAAATACTTATAACATTTCTTAGGTATTTATTGTTTTCTCAAGCTGCGATATTTAGTATTTTCCCACTTTAAAAATATCTATCTCAAGAAGTAATTTAGCTATTTGATTCTGTTAATTTTCACCATTAATTGTGAAAAAATGCAAAGTTCGTTAATTTTAATATCAGGAAAGTAAAAAAGCAATTCTAAAAAATATACAAAAAAACCTAAAAAACAGGGTTTAAGGCTAAATTGCAGATTATACTCAAAAGTGAATTTTTTACGATATGACATCGCTTGCGCCCTGATTTCTCCAAAAACATTTACCCTCTATATACAACTATTATGAATATATTTAAAAAATCAAATTTCGAGCAAATATAATTGGGCTCCACACCGAACTAGGATATTTCCATTAGTCCCATAGGAACCCATTTTATGGGGGTTCATTCCCTAAAAAGTAAAAGAATAATTATTGTTTTGATTAGACATTAAGAGAAACTTGAATTTCACAAATAACGGGTAATTTTATAAAAATTAGGATCAATAACTAAATTACTTCTTGAGATTATATTTTAAAGTGGAAAATATTAATATCGCAGCTTGCGAAACCCGGGGGGGGGGGCACTTGTATTCAAGGTGGATATTGATGCGTGAATACAAGAAAACGCGTTTAAAACGGGTTTGTCTTTTTCCAACAGGTCAATGTACGCGGCGTACTAGTTTAAGGTGTGTCAAAAACAGCAAAATATGGAAAAAGGTATGTTTTTCTAACCCTGATATGATATATCTCAGTAAGCAGGGGTCAAAATAATCCAAAAATATGTAATCGGAACTTGGAATTAAAGC
The DNA here is from genome assembly GCA_023653785.1 of Ophioderma brevispina. Classification (NCBI taxonomy): domain Eukaryota; kingdom Metazoa; phylum Echinodermata; class Ophiuroidea; order Amphilepidida; family Ophiodermatidae; genus Ophioderma; species Ophioderma brevispina. The sequence goes on along the minus strand of JAMKCH010040909.1, from coordinate 40,977 downwards.
AAAAGCAAGATAAATTTGAGTATATTTACGATTCAAATGCATTGCGACTGTTGAGGGTATTAAATAAACAGAGAAAAATGTAATTTAGGGTGGTAGTTTGAGCTTGTTTTTTAGTCATTGAAAATACGTGTTTAGGGTTGCATTTTTGAAAGTCCCTGTTCACGCATCATATCCAAATTTTAAAAAAAAAAAAGTGCCCCCCCCCGGGTTGGGTTGAGAAAAACAATAAAATACATAATACAATGTTTATTTATAAGTAATTTTGACTCACGAAACCACCTTTTTGGTCGTTCGTAACTTTTGAACAGACGCTCCGATTGTGTCAAACAAAAAAGCATAAACAAGGTAATTTTTCCCTTCAAATTTAAAGTTGTTATTTTTAGCCCCCAAAGGGTCTTTCCCCCCCTTAAGTTTTTAATGAAAGTTTCCTCAGTAATGGAAGCCATAGTGGCACCCTAAATGTTAGAATTTTCTATCTTCAAAACTTGGGTCGTGTGGATTTGTCGCCTCGGCATTCATTTACGTGTTGTTTGGCATGATCTGAAATAGTCTGCCTGCATGTGCTATTCAATTAATCATGTTAAAATTTTGCACTTGCCTTGTCGTGCAAAATTCTATTACTGTAGGTCACAATAAATATTCAATTTGAATTATTGAATTTCAATCCATGTTAACATATTGGCTATTTCTTGTTACTGCAGTTCACAATCAATGATTTGCATTAAAAAAATCTATAAAGAGAGAATCTATTGTTTAGAATATGATTCTGTGTGAATTTAACTTCAAACGTTCAAATTTAATGGTGTGGACTAATTGGAAATATATGAGGGGGTCAACAGTTGACTCATGATAAGGAGTCAGTATATAGGGACTCTTCATATAGAGTCATGAATCACTGACTCCAGGGAGGAGTCGTGTGGTAAACTTGACCCTTTCAGGGAGTCACTTGACTCCATTAAGGAGTTGTTTTTGACAATCTTGAATGTAGATAAGTTGGTTTAACTTAATTCACCTGATATTCCATAAATACTGTACAAAAAATATTGCAAATTATGAAGTCTTCAACAAATTATTAGATTTGTCCCACACCATCAAAATTGACAATATCAAAGGTATATTCCTAGTTAGGGTACCATATTCAATATTGCAAATATAATAAATAGGAAACATACAAAGTATTTTACTGTTTTAGGCAAAATAGTTCTGTGATTATTGGAATGGGTCGGATATAACATGTTTAAAAACACATCATGATTTCATTAATGTGTTAGTTTTCGAGTGACGTGACTCAAAAATTGTACATTTCCGAGTGACTTGACTCGAAAAAATTGAACATTTTCGAGGGACTTGACTCGCAAATTGAACATTTTCGAGTGACTGACTCAAAAAAATTGTACATTTATTTTCGAGTGACTTGACTCGAAAAAAAATTGAACATTTTCGAGTGACTTGACTCGAAACAAAATTGGAACATTTTTTCGAGTGATGATCAAAAATTGTAAATTATTTTCGAGTCACTGGACTCGAAAATTGAACATTTTCGAGTGACTTGACTCGAAAATTGTACATTTTCGAGTGACATGACTCGAAAAAATGTACATTTTCGAGTGACTCTTGGACCGAAAATTGAACATTTTCGAGTGGACAAGACTTTTTTTGTGTTATTTGATTTAATAAATAGTTATTACATGTACACACCAAAGATTCTGATGGTCTGCAGCAATGCAGCATCAACATGATAGCAGTGTACTCTATTGGTTAACTCAGGCTGAGTGTACCCCAGAGTACCTCTGGTAGTTACTCTGGGTGGTACTTGTAAGTTTTGATACTACAGAAAGTAACACTGCTATTGTGGTACTTGCATTGCATTAATTGACGGTGGACTTCTCTGAGTTGGATTACCAATGAAGTAAAGTAACATGTATGGTGGTAACTTGCATTGCCGGCCATGAGCATCTTGGTAATACATGATGTAGTTAAGTCAGTTCATATCACTTTGTTATATGCACTACACAACCAAAATAATATTACTATAGTCATTAACAAATTTATTAGATTTTGTCAGTCAATTTCATTTGGAAAAAAAATACCTTATGAAGAATTCTACTCGATATATGGACAGATTTTCGAGTGATGAGACGCACAATATTGTTCATTGCGAGTGAAATGACTCAGTATGTGTTTATTTTGAATTTCATAACTATATACTTACAAAACAAGATTCTCATGGCCAGCAATGCAGCACCACCAAGGCAGAGTGGTACGCTAGTGGTTGACTCCAACTTTAAATCACTGGGTACTACCAAAGGGAACTTGGGGGTACTCCACTGTAGGTTAACCCGTGGCTGAGTACCCCAGAGTATCTATGGTGGGTACCACGAGGGGTACCACGCTATGGTGGTATGTGATTGAGGGCCATCATGAATCTTGAATATTTAGGTAAGACAGTTATTTTAGTTCCACTTTATTCCATTCAAGACCAAAATAACAAATACGAAGTCTTCAACAAAATTATAGGTTTTCCTGTTCTTATTTTTCAATCAATTCATAATCGGTTATATTCAATTTGCGTCCACAGAAAAGCGGAATGAGGCATTGTCAATTCCAATGTCTTTGGTCAGTCATTTCGCACTTTTGCAATTATGAAATGGTTCACACAATTTTTGGCATTTTATTTATAACATTCGGCCTTGTGGCAGGCAAAAACCCAATAGTGCTGTGCAATTAAAATCAAGGGACGCCTCCAGAACAGCGGGGAAAGATTATGGGAAGAAGTCCGATTTTAGTCAATCAAATCGTCTCAAGGATCTTGGCGGAGATTTTCGATCAAATGAAACTCGTCAATCAGGCAATCAATTTTAAAAAAAGTTTCATTCAAAAACCGGCTGGATGAGCTAGGGATATAGGCAGGTGACACGCCGTGGATGGCCTATAGGTGAGAAGCAGAATTTTAAAAAGCGGGTTCTCGTTTAATGGAAGCCAATTACAGTATATGACATACTGTGGCATGATAACTTGGAATGTGATGTGGATTTGTATTTTCATGCTATCACATATAGGCCTATATTTTGTACATAAAATTGTGCAATTCAGCGATCACATTCAAAGACTTGGAACCAAGTCTAGCCATATCAGTTTTTGTTATTTGACTCCTGATAATGTCGTAATCCAAACAACAACCCCAGATCTATGCTTTGATGGCATTACTTGGGGCATGGGGGCCTAGCATTGCCCAAGACAGAACAAGTGAATTCAGTATTAATTACAATATTTTTTACATCCTATCGTGGCCTAAGTGTTTTTTGTAACTTTAACTCGAAAGTTGGAAATTTGTCACTACGAAACTCCAAATGTCACTCGAAACTCGAAATTTGTTCCACTCGACAACTCGAAAATCTTCACTCGCAACTCTCGAAATTTGGTCACGCGAACAAACCGAAATTTTTTTCACTGCGAAACTCGAAATTTGTCACTCGAAACTCGAAATGTCACTCGAAACTCGAAATTTGTCACTCGCGAAACTCGAAAATCTTCAATCCGAAACTCGAAAATTGTCAATCGAAACTCGAAATTTTCACTCGAAACTCGAAATTTGGACTCGAAAACTCGAAATGTCACTTCGAAACTCGAAATTTGTCACTCGAAAACTCGCACAAAATATTCACTCAAAACTCGAAATTTGTCACTCGAAAATCGAAAAATCTTCCTCGAAACTCGAAAGTGGTCACTCGAAAACTCAAAATCTTCACTCGGAACTAGAAATTGTCACTCGAAACTCGAAATTTGTAACTAGAAAACTCGAAATTTGTCCAATCGGTCGAAACTCGACATTTGTCACTAAACAAACTCGAAATTTGGTCACTCGAACTAGAAAATCTTCACTCAAAACCCGAATTTGTCTCTCGAAAACCGAAAATTCATCGAAACTCGAAATTTGTATCTCGAAACTCGAAAATCTTTACTCGAACCCTCGAAATTTGTCACTCGAAACTCGAAAATCTTCACTCGAAACTCGAAATTTGTCAATCGAAACTCGAAAATCTCCACTCGAAATAGATGGAAGGAGGGACGGGGAGGACGAGAGGAAGATGGGAGGAGAGAGGGTGTTGGTGATGAAGAGAGAGGAAGAGGGGAAGTAGGCAGAGGGGAGGAGAGGTGGGAGAGAGGAGAGGGAGGGAGAGGAGGGAGGGGAGAAAGAGAGAGAGAAGAGAGAGGAGAGGAGATGAGAGGAGGGAAGAGTTGAGGATGGTTCCCCCTGGGCATGGTTTATATGATGTTTGCCATTGAAAACAAGGGAATTTCTTGGCATTAAGAGGTTGAAGCATGTAATTTTCCCAGAGGGAGAGGAGAGGAGAGAGGTAGAGGAGAGGAGAGGAGAAGGGACGAGGAGGATGAGGGAGAGGAGAGGGGAAGAGAGTGGGAGAGGAGAGGGACGAGAGGGAGAGGAGAGGAGAGGGAGACGGGAGGAATGACGGAGAGGAGAGAGGTAGAGGAGAGAGAGGGGGAGCGAGAGAGAGGAGAGGGAGCGAGGACTGAGGAAAGATGGGAGAGAATGAGAGGAGAGGAGGAAAAGGAGGGGACAGAGGGAAGAGGAGAGAAGGAAGAGAGGAGAGAGAGGGAGAGAGAGGAGGAAGGAAAGGAGAGGAGAGATGAGGGGAGAGAGAGAGATGGTAGAGGGACTTGAGAAGAGAGAGGAGAGCGGTTGAGAGAAAGGAAGATGAGAGGAGCGGGGAGAGATGGGGGAGAGGAGGTAGAGGAGGGGAGAAGAGGAAGAGAGGAGAGGAGAGGGGAAGAGAGAAAAGGGGGAGAGGGATGAGGGGTATGATGCGTGAACGTGGACTTACACATGCACCCCACCCGTATCTAGTATTTCGCTCTCCGACTAAAAACAAACTTAAAACAATTATATTTTGTCGATAAAACTGATGCTTGTATTCACTCCCATTGTCCTCAATTGCGGACCAGGGAATACATCGGGGGATGGGAACCGACGTAAATTCGGGACTAGATTGAAAGAACATAAAGCGGAAGTTGACAAGGTCAGTACTTAGTGATTACCAGAGCTGCGAGGAAGGAATCGTGTATACCATCCACAATCCGCTATCACAGAATCACGTTGTGAACATAATCACGAGGGTTTGTCATAGGCACAGAGCAAAATAAATATAAACGGTGGATTAAGGAGGCCATTGAAAAATCCGTAAGCGGGGCGACGCCTCATAACCGCGACGAGGGCCAATCCTTTCTTTCACACCCTTTATGATGAGATGTTGGAGAAAAAATCCCCCAAGATTGGAGAGAAGCAAACTGGCAAATCCAGGTTGAAAAAATAAACAACCAAATTGGATATCCCCAGTTATTCAGTGCGGATGAAAGGAAACAGTCGTCTGGTGAAACGTCAACCAAACTCAAGTAAGTTGACATGGATCAGTAATAATGAACTTACACATAATAATTAGTTTTGTGTTTGCTACCCTAAACAAGTTATTTTTCTTCAGATTTTACAAGTAAGCAGTAAGATAACCCTTTATTATATTGCTCTGCTTTACAATATTTGTTTTATTGATTTTGATATCTGAAGTTGAGGCCCATACAAGGATAGACAAGACACTGGGTGTCGAACACTGCTTGCGTTACTTGCGGTCAACTTTTTGCATCCCCCACATGGGAAAATAGCCAGGGATCGATCAAGGATCGACCAAGACAGAACCCCGCAATGTGTCTCAGTTGAGGCCCAAAGGGATGTTAAGAAATTTCCACTGAGTTGCCAGTGGTGCATGTTCATTGATATTTGAAGCAAGTTGAAGGTATTCATGTATGAATATCGGTTGATACTAAATGTTGCATCCCAGTTGTGTTTTGTATTCTGTGAAACACTGTATCCAAACCTATTAACATAAAATGTTGATTGCGATCTATACTAGTGTGATTCTTTTTCAAATTATTGGTTATATTGGTCCAAGGATTCAATTGTTTAGCTCTGTCAACAAATAGTTTTTCGCATAATGATTTACAAGTGCAAATTACATTTTGTTACCAGATGTTTTAAATCAATTGTGTGTACTGAAGATGTTGTCAAACATAATAAAACACTTAAAAATTGAGCTACAATGACACTTTAAAAGCGAATAAAAATAGTGCCTATTTATGCGTTTTAACACTTAAGCTCAATGATAACGAATGTTTATTCATTAGGATTTTTAATATTTATTTTCTGCTCTTCAGAAGTTGTATTTAGCAGTTCCGATACAAATAGTGTTAATATGTTAAACTAGGCCTGTAGTGTGGTCATCTCCTGTTCATCCAGTGTTTTTACCATGACATGCAAGTATTCTTTTCATATTTACAATTCGGCAACACTAAACACCAATCCCACCAGTGGGAGCACCTAGGATACGGATTGGCCTTGGACCTAACTGCGGTAAACTAACATATGGTGACCCAATTTGTTGGATGTAAACAAACTTTGGAAAGTGGGTTGACTTGAGGTATTATCAACTTGGAAATAAATAGCGACGTCCAAAGGGTAGCGAGACATAATGGCCGGGGTCCGCAACACGTACATCCAAATTTGGGGTTAAGAAAGAAAAACCTACACTTGAGTTTTCCATATTTTGCTGTTTGGGGACCCTAATCAGTGTAGTGTTTTACGTGTTGTTTTTCTTGTCCAAGAATCATTATCCAAATTTGAATACAAGTTCCCCCCCCCCCCATGCCTTAGAAACAAGAATTTCGTATTATAGGAAAACCCAAAAACCACAGTAGCATATTGCCCCCCGAACCCACTCCTCCATTCATTTTACCATTTTGGTCCCCCAATTTCGCTCCATTTTTCCATTACGGTCCAGTTTAACCCCTTGATCCATGCCCCTCCTACGCCAATGCAAGCCTTCCCATCTTTATGGCGAGAGGAAGGGTGCAATTAAGAATAAGTAATTTTATAGTCTCTAGAAGTATTTTTATCCCTATTCTTATATCAGGAAATTCCCGTTCCCTTAAAAATCACTTTTAAAAGTGTTAAACCCCTTAATGTCGGGGTTATGTTATGTGGGATTCATGTTAAAAAAAGTTAGAAAAAAGAAAATAACAACAACCATGAAGATGTGTGATAGTCGACGAGGGGATTAGAAATGTGTACGGTATATGTTTTAAAACATCCACGTAACATATTGAATATGATACCCATTCCCAATTATGACTCTCTTGAGTAAATAGTCCTGGCTTGTAGCATACAGTTTTCCGATAACGCACTATTTCAAACAAATATAACAAACAAACAAACACACAACTTGTCATGAGAAGGTTTTTATTTCCCCTCCCCCCCCCCTCTCTCTCTATCTCTCTCTCTCCCGAGTAATTCAGGCCGCGTAACCGGGATGGGGTGTAGGTAGTCCACACCATTTTTTATACTCGCTCAAAGATGATTTTTATAAACATGTCAAAATTATTTATTTCAGATAGATTGCCCACGGAGTTAACATTCTCGGTCGTTTAAGAATTCTTGTTTACAGCAATTTTCAGGCTCATCTCCAACATTTTTCTTGGAAAGGTCAGGTCAGTTCTTTTGCCCAAGCACATTTTACAGAATTTGGGCTTATCCCTACCAAAAAATAAATAACTAAATAAATATCCCACGGAAGAGAAAATATAAAACATGAGAAGGAAATAGTCATGTGTGCAAAAATCTCTCTCTATAGCAAGCAATTTTACGGTTAGAAGTTTGAAAACTAAATTGGGTTATTTTTTAATTGCGAAGAAAAGCAACATCATAAACTATAAAACTGAGACGGCGTATTTTAAATTTACTAGAGTTTTTACTCTACTCCAGGACATTACACTGCACAGAATGAATTGCATTGCGCGCGGTTGATAACACAATGCGGGGTTTGCGGTCAGACATATCTCCCAGGGAGGTCTGTCGGGGTGTTCATGTGCCCCGCCTTATTTGAAATGGCGGCTTATATTATAATATTAAGCGTCCCGTTACGTCGCGTTGCGAAGTAATAATGGTAATGTGGTCTTCCTCGGCTGGTCGAAGTAACGCAATGTGCAAAAATTATCAAGTTTTAAAAAATATTGCAAGCTATGGACGTAGTTTCACCACACCATAAACAAATCAGTCGTGATCAAATAAAACAGTTTGATACTCAACTCTACGTAAATTGGTTACTGTGTAAGGAAAAACTTACTTGTAAAGGGACTTATTGAACCAATATTTAACACTGGGACACACCGTTTAATTGAAAGAGGGACACAATCAATGGAGGGGGGGGGGGGGGGGGTTGGGGTGGCGGGCGGGGGGGGGGGGGCACATGAGGAAGATCTGAAGTTTTTCTTTAATGTAAAAGCGCTGGAAACTAAACACTCGTCTTCGTTGGTGTCTTTTGGAGCAGCAACCGTGACCAGTGGAGAGCAGAGCATCAGTACCAAGTGGATTTGTTCTTCATATGAAGGGTTAAGTTAAATAAAACAAATTTAGCGGGGTTACCCTCGTGAAAGTGTGGCGGAATCAGAGGGGGAAAATTCATAATACCGGGAATCAGAAAGAAAAAATGCTTGGTGCTTGTTAAAACTACAAAAGAAGTGTTCGTCTTGTTACAAGGATTAAAAAAGGTATAGTTTGTACTACTTACAACTTTGGTTAATGGAGAGATAAACACAAAAAATCGTCAAATGATCAAAGGTTATCACGAAAGGTAAACTTAAATAATGGCTCCGATTTCTTCACAAATGGGCTCGAATTGTTCATTCTTTCCTTCAGAGACTGCAAACAAAAACATTTTTGCACAGTCTAACATATTTTTAAAATCGGAGATCAATAGAGCTAGAGGTCAATGGGGTTGACCTTGTATGTCATTTATCTCGATAAACAAACCTACCAATGAGTGTCAGCATCCCCCCCCCCAACCGCCGCCCCCTGCAGAAAAAAGTGGTTACACCACTGCCCCCCCCGATTGCGGACACCTGTTTTAGCACACTTTACCGTTTTTAAGACGCAAAGCCATTTTTCAAAAAACCAAGAGTAGTGATGAAAACAACAAATTTTGCAACGATGAATGTTATGTTCAATATGGATTGGTTTTCCGGCAGGAAAATTTTCTCAACCATTACATGTAAATGTTCAGTATTTTGAAAGTAAAAAAAGTCCACTCTTGTACGATAACCTGGTTTAAAACAGGATTAAAGTAGTATCCCTTTCAGATGAATACCAGCCATAGGTACAGGATTGTGAGAGCGAGAAGGGTCTCGATTAGGGGAGAGAGAACAGTGAGAGGGAGGTGGAGGTGGAAGGCAGAGAGAGGAGGGAGATAGAGCAAAGAGGGAAGAGAGAGAGGAGAGAGGGGATCCAGAGGGGGAGGGGAAAGGCGGAAAATGGATAGGGGAGTAAGGAGGTGAGATTATACGCGAAGAGGGGGGGGGGGGGGTCAGAGAGGGGAGAGAGTGAAAGCTGAGGGAGGATGGGGAGATAGCTGAGAGGGGCTCTAGGTGTGGATGGAGAGGGATGGGAGGGAGGGGGGCAGAACGCAGAAGTTGAGAGGCAGTGCCGAGAAACGGGGCGGGGGTAGTGAGGGTAAAGAGGAGATTGAGAAGATGTGCATCAGAGAAAGGGAGAGGGGAAAGGGAGAAATTGATGAGGGAGTTGCATCATTCGGCGGCAAGACTCCCGCACATTAATCACCCCCTGCTATATAAGAATATGTTCTGGAAGAAATTTCCCCATCTCATTACAATGTTTTAGAAAATTCTAATTAAACAATGTTTTAGCAAAAGATAGACAAACCGGTAAAGATTCGCATGGTGGATTGTTCATAGCACGTGACAAAAATATTACATCGCGTCTGAGAGAAAGATCTCGACAGTAACTGTGACGATTATGTGGATCACCATTTATGTTAAAGGGATCAAACCGATGTACATTGGTGCCTTTTACCGTTCTCAAGCTACAAACCCAGATTACATGCGCGAGCTTGACAAATCCTTAGCTAAAATTCCAAAGGCAGCCTCCATCTGGCTCTTAGGGGACTTTAATTTTCCAGATATAGACCGGGAAAATAACACCTTTATTCCTGGAGGAAGGTATCCCGAGTGCAGTAAGATCATGATTGAGACAATGGAGGATCATAATCTGACGCAAATTATTGATAAGCCAACCAGAGACAAATCGACCCTTGACTTGTGTTTCGTTAGTCACCCAGCTTTTGTTCATGAAAATCAAGTCATTGCAGGTATCAGTGATCACGACATCGTTATTGTTAATGCAAAAATCTCAGCTAAACAATCCAGACCACCCAGGAGGAAGATATATCTTTACAAGAAAGCAGATTTTTATGCTATCGATAAACTGATCTCTGACTTTAATACCCTAAAGTTGACCGAAGAATATGTTACCGGAACAGACATTGAAACACTTTGGCAGGATTTTAAAGAAATGCTCCAATCAGCGATTGATTCGCACATTCCATCTAAAATGAGTTCTACAAGGTATAATCTCCCATGGGTTGATGGATCAATCAAAAGTTCCATTCGTAAGAAGAAGACTCTATAACAAAGTTAGACGATCTGGTTCTTCAGCCGACTGGAACAAATTTAAAAGCTTGCGTTGTTCCTTGGACAAAAAGATCAAGAAAGCACACAAGCAATACATCCATGACGTAATTGGAGAGAGCCTGAAAAGTAAAAACACAAAGCCATTTGGAACTACATAAAATCAAAAAGCCAGGAAGTCTTTGGTACCTCCACCTTGACCACAGAGGGACATGCTGTATCATTAGCTTCTGACAAAGCCAGAGCACTGAACAATCAATTTTGTTCAGTGTTCACTAAAGAAAACATCAATGACATTCCTTCGTTGAGTAGAAACAACATTCCTGACATTGGCAAGTTGACGATCACTGTCAATGAGTTCAGAAACTTTTGTCCGACATTCAACCCAAAAAAGCTATGGGTCCTGACAAGATTCCTGCTAAGATATTAAAGGCTTGTTCTGATAGCCTTGCTCCAGTTCTGCAAAAAACTTTTCCAGAAATCAATTGATTCTTGTGAGTTACCTATAGATTGGCTAAACCGCCAATTTCGTCCAATCTATAAGAAGATGGATAGAACGAATTCCATCAAACTATCGACATATCACTCACACCATCCCATGTAAACTACTTGACACATCATACATACCATGTGCATAATCACCTTGACCAATATCATAAATTCCTTATACAAAAAAACAATTGTCAACTGTTTTTTCGCCGGGGGAGATCCTGTGATACTCAACTTGCTGGCCTCATATATGATCTTGCAAAAATCCTTGATAAAAACTCCATTCCGAGTATGGTGAGCTAGATTTCAGCAATGCATGTGACACTGTCCCCCATCAACAGTTCTTATCCAAGTTAAGAACATTGGCGCTTAGCAGCAGCCTCTTGAATGGTTAAGATCTTCCTTACCACCCGACATCAGAGAGTCTTACTTGAGGGAGAATCTTCACCCGAGTCACGCAGTCACCTCCGGTGTTCCCCAGGACAGTGGTGGCCCCTTGAGGTTTCTACTCTACATTAATGATCTTCCGGAGGGCAGTATCATCGAAAGTAAGACTCTTTGCGGATGATTTCATCATAAATAAAATCCTCTCAAGATAGCGAAGATCTCCGAATGAATCGACTCCCCTTTGCGCATGGGAGTCTACATGGCAGATGTCCTTTAACGCTTCACACATGTTACTCCATGCATTTTCCCATAAAAACAAGCGCAATCAAAGGATTACAATATGACGGGAGTTCTCCAATAGTCGCCGTCACCATCCATCAGAAGACCTACTGGGCACAACACCTCAGCATGCACAGTAAACAAGCAAACAAAATGCTCGGGCTTCTGCGAAGAAACATCATTCCTGTAGCAAGATACAGGAAACCGCGTATAAAACTCTTGTCCGCTCTAAGCTTGATTACTGCGGAGCTATCTGGGATCCATATACAAAAACAACAAGATGACACGGGAGAAGTACAACTTCGGCGTGCCGCTTTGTTCTTAACAACTATAATAACAGGAAGCGTCACCACATGCTACCGACCGCCAGTGGGAATCTTAGAAGAACGTCGTACCAGGCTCCGACTTACTCACCATTACAAAGAAGTGCACAACATCACGCCTTCAAATATCCAGCTCAAGAGTAAAAACATCAAGACAACTAGACAGAACCTTAGGCCCGTACATCATTTGACGCATCACCATTCAACAAATCTTGCTACCAGTATTCACTTTTAGGGCTGAGAAAAACTAACTAAAATTCTAGGTGAAGCTGGAAAAAATTGCAAATGATTCTCCCCCCCCCCCTCCTCACCCACCCCCCCCCCCCCCCGATGCAATTTTTATATAGTCCACAGAAGCCCATACTAAAACGTCGAAAAAATCAAAGTGGTGGAAACAGTGGACTAATTTGCAGAAATCCAAAATGGCCGCCAAATCCTAGATTTTTACAAGGATTTTGTAGTTTACTTTATCTAACAAATAATATGTGAGGTACCTAAAATGGCCTACATTTGTTATCTGATGTAATATTACATTTTTGTCTTAAACAGACACCATTCATGCTAGGCCGAAGTTTACTAATTTGCATTAAATCCAAATGGCCGCCAATCCTAAGATTTTTACAAGGATTTTTGAGTTTTACGTATCCTAAAATAATATTTAGGTACCTAAAATGCCTAACATTTTGTTTATATTATGTATATTTAATTTATGTCTTATACAGCACAACATATGCTGGCAGAAGAAGTTTAACTAATTTGCATATAAAAATCCAAATGGCCGCCCCTAATTCAAAGATTTTTCACTGTGATTGTGTTATATTGCTTATTATTTGGCACCTAAAATGCCTAAGTCATGACATTTCTGATTTTATTATTATTGTATTTGTCTTAAAGAGGCACCAACATGTTGGTTAGAATTATACCTAAATTTGCATAAATCCAAAATGGCTGCCAATTCATAAATTTAAAGCAAGATGTCAAACTTGAATCACATCTATTATTGTACACTTGACCTAAACACGTTAGATTTGCTATCACTATCACTGGTTATTTAATTTCTATAGCATCCACCACCTCCATCTGGCTTCCCACCACCCCACCCCCACACACATCCATACCCCCCCACACCCATACACAGCCCCCCCCCCCACACACCACACCACCCACAAATATCATCGGACATTGCAAACTGTTAATCTGTAGTGGAATATACTTATTGCCGTCATGATAAAATTTTTCAATAAATAACATGGACTATGTGACAATGTTCCTGGCCAAGAGTTGTTCTCCAACATAATTTATCAGCACACTTCAAGTAAAATGTTTAAAAAATTTGGAAAACAAATCCATTTTGAAGATAATCCAGGTTTTTTCGATCCAAAATGTTGATTTCTCGATTGAGCACGTTTGAATCTCACTGGAAAAAAAACAGGTTATCATCAATAAACCAGATTTTTTAATTGAAAAACGTGGAATTTCGATTGAAAAACCTGTTATTATCTTCGATAATACCTAGTTTCCATGAAAAATAATAGTTTAAAGGCCATAGGACCCATCGCTATCCCTCGTCCCCATAAGCCTAGATTTCACCGGAATGGTCAACATTTTGTTTTGAATTTATGAGCGAACATGTGCCCCATTTTGGGTCGACCATATTAATTTACAGAGTACTCTATGGGGCTTACAAAATCACGTTTTTACTCTCACGATCAAACCCACGAATTGAAATATCGGTGCGAAACTTTGCAGATGGGGTTTTGGAGTGAAGGCCAACTATCAAGATGAAAACTTCATATTTTGAAATCGGCATCCCCCTTAATACAAAAAAAAAAAAAAAGATTCACAGCCCAATGAGAAGAATTCACAACTTTTTTTCAATCGAAAATCGGGTATTCTCAGCGATACACGCAATCTTTCAACTAGAATCCATGTTTATCGTTTGAGAATCATCTTGATCGTCTGAAGGTTTGCAGGATGATGCAAGACAGAATTGGAAAATATTCTACAGGCGTTGCCAGAAGGCAATCGCTAATAATTCTCATTCCATCATTCAGAATGACTCATTCTTGTGTGAATGTAAGCTGTGACTCCATACTGGTGCGATGTATTCAGCAATTGAGTATGCCAAAGCAACAGTTGATGCGTGTGAAGTGTCAAAGGAAGCGGTCCATTATGACGCCAAGTCCTTTGGTGTTGGATCGTGTACAGTTTTTTCTCCATCTAAGTGTTCATTCTCTATTTAAGCGCAGTGGTTTGCAAAGTGGAAAACAGAGCCGACAGTCTTGGGTTGCAGAGTTTCTATTGCATTGGGTGGAAGAATTGGCTTACAGTGATGAGTGATGGTCCTTCTGCAACACTGCTTCTAAGGCCTCAAAGGAATCACCAGCTATTTCAATGCACGCATATCATCTGCGCAGGAGTACTGCGAAGAAACTACCTTCGGCATTCTGAGACATAAATTGGGTGCCATGACAAACTTGTGGGACACCATTCCGAAGTTTGGCTTTCTACTGCATTGCGCTTTGATTCCCCACACCCAGACAAAAGATCTTGGGGATGAGCAAGATTTGAACTTGCAAAGCTTGACATCATGGAATAGTTTTGGTACTTAAGATAGAGACCTCGATGCCATACGCAGCAGTTAGGTCTATTAAGATTGCTCCAAACTTCAGCTTCTTCTGGAGGCTGTTTCGATTTCATTGACATATAACAGATCTTGCTATCTGATCAGTTGTTGAATTACCTCTTCGAAACCAATTTTGTGGGGGTAGCTTGTACATTGTGAATAAGAAAAATAAAGAAGAAAAATGCTAGCAATGATATGGTTCTCTAACTCTTGGCTCGTTTGCTGTTTCGGTTGGGCTTCAAGAATGCTATGACCCATGAAGTCTTCCATCTAGGGGAATGGCTGATGATCCCATACACGTAGAGAGAAAGAGTTTGAAGCCATCGCACCGCTTCAAGGTGCTATATTCTTCAATTCTTTATGGATGTTGTCATTGCAAGGAGCTTTCCCATTCTTTACAACTTGCTTCCTTGGGAAACTCGGCCTTCTATTAAATGGAGCAATGGCCCAGCGGGGGTTCGAACTTGCAACCCTGAGATTACAAGTCCCAGACTTTGAACACTTCATCACACACGCCAATGTTCTCAGGTGTCCGATGTGTGTTTACTCTGAGGCGGCAAAAATGGATGTATATTTCGATTGTAATCATTTAAATTAGTTTTTCTTAATATTTTTCACATAATTAGGAACTGGAAGTATTTATCACGAAAACGTAATAATGAACACGTTCCAGGTGTCCAAAAGGTGTTACATTTTAGGCTTTCTGAAATTTACAGTGAAGTGGTTTGCCAACTTTCCATTGTGACAAGTACTGAGGCATGTCAATTTGCGAACGGACACTGCTTAAACTGTGACATTTACAATCGGTGAGCTTGTTGGCGTGTTTCAGTCTGTATCTTGAGTGGGTAAGTTGATAAGATAACTCCCGTCCGATCTGGTACTCTCTTTTGGGCAAAGCAAATTCAGTTGCCTTTTTTCTATTCTCTCGATCGCAGGCGTTATTACACGTCAATTTATAAAACTCGTCACATTCCTTTCCCACAGTGGGTTTGGGGTTAAAGGGAATTTTTGTGTCCTGCCTCTTGGAATGGGAAAAAAATGGTTAGCTGCTTGGTGCAGCAAGCATAGAGGTCAGAATTCAGACATATCATTGTTGAATTGAAACCGAAGAAGTCAGTCGCATCTTTGGAGACTTGGCCAGCTTGGGCCACTTGGGCCGTTGGCTTTCCTGAAGTTCGATCTTTTTGTAAGACTGGATATTGTGACCTTATGTCACTGATAACCAGATTGGGCAGTTGCCTGATCCTGAGGAATGTATGGAGGAGTCTTTCCTGGGGCCTCGAGATCAGATTTTCTGGGTGACTGTTTGAGAGGTCGGAGAGGTAAACGCCTAATATGCTGGACTAGAAAGTAGGTACAGCCTTACTTTCAAACAGCATTCGCAGTTGTTAGATAGTCATCAGAATAGTAAGTCTCCAGCAGAACATTTTATTTTTATCAATATTTAATGTGCAATGCCTACTTGTCAGCATAGGGATCTATGCAATAGGCACACAGCTTACCCTTACCATAGATATACATGAAAATATAATAGATATGGAATAGGCATATAAAGTCCATCAAAAGTTTTGTGCCATATGGTCCAAAAGTTTGTTTCACAAAGTTTGATCAAATCAAGCTATAGTAGATTCAACCCTCGTGTCACCGGAGGAAAAGTTTTTGGATAGCGATTATTTGGGAGAGAGGCAAATATGTGCCCGATTCACCTGTGTCATTTAATTTCCATCCACTGCACATCCCCTTATTCAATGCCATTCCTGTCAGAAAGGTACTAGAGTTGACACGATGGGTTGCATCTACTATAAAACTGTAGAATGGGCAGCCATTTTGGTTTTTATACAAGTAGGAATAACATGTTAAGTATAATAAACTTAAAATGTAAAATTTCACAAAATATCGCAGCTGAATGACGAACGTCGTGACATTTTGTGTCGAATCAAATAACTTGGCCCCTTTCTTTGGTGCCTTTTGGAAAGAGGGCCATTTCGCGCATAATTTACACTATGTGTGAAGATCTGTCAGGCGATTAAAAGTTTGGTCGTGCATTAAAGACACATTTGCCTTCATTGCAAGACCAACGTAAGTGAAACTTACGTTGGTCTTGCAATTAAACAGTTTTGCCCCTTTCAGTGCAAGACCACCATCTAACCAGTTCACTTCCTTGTCTTGCACGAAAGGTTGTATAAGCAGCCCCTTAATTGGCACTTACGTGGTCTTCATTACAAGAAAATACTGATTGCACTTACTTCTCTCTTTTGTAAAAATAAATATTTAATTAGCGTTATCAAGGAGAAAGTATTTTGATTCTATCATACAAATACTTTCCTAGTGTATACATACAAAACACAAAAATTGTTCTTCCGGTAAAATATTCAAAATGCACATTATGTTGGCTTAAATTCACCGAAGATATGTCTGCAGAGCAATATAGGATGAAGAAATACATTCAAATAAAATAATGAAACTCTGAGATCTGGTGGCCATTTTTGAATTTATGCAATAGTTTTTTTTATGCTTCCGCCATCAGGTTATGTCTTTCTGTATAACGTATGAAGCATAATAACTTATTTATGTAAACTATTTATTGTTATGGGCTTCAACAGCTATTAGATCTAGCTATACAACAAAATGAATGTAAAAACATAGGATTGGCGGCCTTTTTTTTTTGGATTTTATTCAAATTAGGCGTAGTTCTCACCACTTGTATTTTTTTTGGACTTTTAGTATGTTATTCTGGGGACCTTATAGAAATGCATTATGGTAAAGACAATATCTATTGCAGTTTTTTCCAGGTCATATCATAGATTTCCCAACCTATTTACCCCGAACAGCAGAGAATGTGACATGTTACCATCAACCATCCGTGCAGCACCAGATACTAAAGCTTTTCAATCCAGCTTGTCGGACATAAATTTACAACTTTAGTTGCAAAAGCGCTCTTTAAAATTTAGGTCATTAACCTTCCACACTGACCTGTGCGTGATAACCGACAGCGGTAGGTTGTTTGCACGTAAACAATCAGAGCAGAAGCAAGCTGTACCGGGTCAGGTCTGGTTACGCCCCTGGATACATCCCCATACGGTAACCACATAATGCTTTGTGATTGACCACTATGGCTGCACAGAAATATGTCTACTTGCGCAAAGACGCCTCGCTCTGCTCCACCAGGGGGTTTCGCCCTAGTCACCCGCCTTTGGCGATTATGTTACGGTTAATTGGTGGACACAATTTTGAGGGAGATTGATAGTAAAATATAAACCTGTAAAATGGCAACATCCCCTTTAAGTGACAGAACAACAAAACTGTCGAAATGGTCGATGTCACTACTGCATTGTCCTTATAAATATATACTCATGCGCGCTTATGCAATCTTTCAGCAACCAAAATGACGCCAAAACATGTGGACATCTGCATGTTTAGAAAAGACAGAAAATTGAAAAAGAATCATCTTGGGAAAATGCAACAAAACCACAACATGTATCAGTGGTTTTAAATTTAGGGTGCCCGGGAGCGATATTTTTTTTCCGTATTAACTTGTGCAATTACACTGTAGCTTGGATAGACAGACGGACTTTGTCTATTCGAAACAAATTAAGAGGGTGGCCGCCCGTACACACGCACAGACGCTTTGGGATTCACTGCCTCCAATTAGTAACAAGCAATCGGGCGGAGGTATGCGTATACAAAGCCAATCATGGTGGCGTACATGCGGGGTACAATTTTTCGAAAGTCAACTCGAACTCTATAGCAACTCGAACTCGAAAATCAACTCGAACTCTAAAAGCAACTCGAACTCTAAAAGCAACTCGAACTATAAAAGCAACTCGAAATCTAGCTTATAAAAGCAACTCTAACTCCAAAAGCAACTCGAACTCGACAACTCGAACTCGAACTCATAAATAGTTTTACCCTATAGATTGATATTCAAGTTATTGTTCTAGTTGGCAAGATTGCAACATAGGTAGTTCCCCAATATGTTCATAATGACATCATAAGATGATATCATCACTGCGAGAACCAATTGGATAGTGTTAGGTCTATGTTTATGTATGAGATGTTTTGATATCTATATAAGGTATTGTGAAATACTAGATGTGAATACTAAATATTAAGGAGTTTGCAAGTTAAAAACTGTGCCAGTAGAATGCATCTTCAGAGAAGGTAGATTGGTGCAGTACTAGATTAGTGCTGATATTTTGTATACAACGAGAGCTTGAAGGCGGAACTGTCTGCTGCCCTTTGCAATCCAAACGAGTTTAAGGTTTTTGGAATCAAAAAGGTTTCCAGTTTGTGGACCTCAGTTAATCTGAGACGAATATAAGTTATATGGTCTCAAGTTAATAAAAATTTGTGTCAGACCGACTTGGTGTGTAAACATGGATATTTATACGGCCGGAATATGGGGTTCGTGGGACAACCGGGCCGTCATCTGAACTACGTCGCTTAGTTTTATCAAGCCCATTTTCTGGTTGCAGGGTGTGTTTTGAGCCTACTATAGCGAGAATCCGTTCGCACTATGCGTAGCAATTTGGTTGTTATCTCCTAAGTTTTCTTTGGTATACTCAGTGGTGTGTCGCATCAGGAACGCGTCTTGAGATTACATTTTCAAAAACAGCGTCCAAAAACATTTTACACAAATAAACAATCAGATCAGATACTCACCCCCCTGGAGTATTTCCATAAGTTTAAAAAAAGAGACTACTGCGCACATTTTGAAAAATAGTGCGCCCTCAAGATTTTCAAAATCGATATTTTTGCATGGTTTGTAAAGCTTTTATATACAAAGCGCCTCACAAAATGATTAAGACCAAATCAGCTTCCTTAGGGGTAAACGAACGATTTTGTAATTAAGACCGTCGCCGGCGAAGCGAAATTCAGCAGACGACGAAGAAAATGGCGTTGATTTAACACAAGGAAACACCGCACGACCGTGTGAGTTTCCCACGCTATGCACACTGTTTTACCGATATATAACCTTTGTGGTTTAAGATCAGTGAGTACGAGTCAAATATCATGTAATACCCTACACATTTGTTGATTAAAGTCATGGAAAACTTAAAAGTTTGGCTTTAGACAATTACCTGGCTATCTTATCCTAATTCAATGTCCCATCTGTTTTGGAGTATGGTATTTTGATGTGTAAAATATATATCTGTTCCAATGGCCTAGACTATCAGGTGAGAGCAAATGAAGAGAATTCATTATTTGTGAGAAAATGTGCCAGTGCGCTTAAGGTGAGTTATGTACTCTGTGTATGTTTTGAAACACTCATCCACTAGTTATTTTCTGCTCCCAGCGTCCTTTCTAAAATATTGCTCCGACCTCCGATTGGTTAGGTGCTAATCTGGTTTGTGAATGAAACATTCATTCAAACTGGTTTCATTGCATATGTTTCAGGTCAACATTGCGTGGAAAGGGTAATCAGCTCAGTGTAAGGTTTAGTAAAAAACACTGGTTTTGTAAATCCCTTCAAGGGATACTAACATGCTATAAACGGTAAATTCATTTTTGAAATAAAACAGATTTTTGACAATCCTGTTGTCTGTAAGGCTTGGTGATTGAAGCGAGGGAAAAACAGGCGAATGTGGTGTAATTTAGTTTCTTCTTCATAAGACGTTTTGCTCTATTTCTTCCAGTTTCTTCCGAAAAAAAATGGAAACGCCTTTATTCAGTTCTTCCAATCTTCCGGAAGAAATACGGTGTTCTTCCGGAAATTTCATAAACCTGCTCCGTTATGAGGTCCCCTACACCTAATCTCATTCATTGTGAGGCCTGTATTAAAGTTATTAACGTCATTACTAAAAGATGGTGAATACGTAAAATCAAATAGTACTAGTATAACATTCGAAAATAAACTCACTTTATGTATGTATGCTACCGGCAAATGTTTCTTTATCGACAGTATAGAGTAAAATAATATTGGTTACTTGAATGTAATAATAAATCGTCGCCAACATTAAACTATCTATCTGACATTTTTGACATTGTTTGAGATATTTTGCATATGTAATTATAAGGGCTATTCCAGAAATTATTCCCACCCCCCCAAGATGACAATGTCAAATTCGAAATGGATTATGGGAATTCCAAGCGGTTTTTACAAATAGTGTGGGAATTCCCAAGCTATTTTGACAAATCGCCCGGGTAGGGAAATTCCCACAACATTTTTCATCAGTCATCTTTGGGTGTTTCTGACACACACGGAACAAAGGAAAAAAATTGTTATTTTAAAGACGGGATTTCTTAATTTTTTTTAAAGGATGGGATTTTCCCAAAACACCCAAAGCTGATATCTGTGAAAATGGATGGCTTAGGGGAATCCCAAATACCCATAGAACCCTTATGGGAATTCCAAATACCCAAAGATGACATCCGTGGGAATGAATGACCTATGGAATTCCAAACACCCAAAGATGACATCTGGGAAATGGATGGCCCCTCACGGGGAATTCCCAAAAGCCCCAAAGATGACATCCGCAAATGGAATGGCATTTATGGGAATTCCCAAACACCAAAGATTGACATCTTTGAAGTAGCTGTCCCCCTGTGGGAATTCCCAAAACCCAAAGATGACAAAACGTTACATGGCGCCCTTTATGGGAATTCTTTAATAATCTAAAGAAACATTTGTGAAATGCCAGGTCCTATGGGAAATCCCAAAAATTACCCAAAGGTTATGTCATGGCTGGCCCAAATGCAAACTGCCAAAACCCAAAATACGGCTATAATGACAGCGCGGTTCCATATACCTATCAGCTTATGTCGATGTAGCGCAATGATGCTTAGATTTGGGGGGGAACAGTCTTCTATAAGCAGACTTTGAAGACAACAATGACATTTTCTTAATGATAAAGCATGGCCCATCCTGACTACGCTATTTATATATATCATAAGCAGCCTGCAGGTTTACTGCCTGCATTCATAAGCAGCCTGCATTCCTATGGTGCAGTTCAATAAATTTCATCTAGTGTATTGAGCAAATGCACCCCTTGTTTTTTAGTATGATTTATGATACACAGAACACACATAGTCAGCTGCTGTTAACATGAGCTCATGTGGTATACGAGGTGGTTGTTGTTGTTGACAGTCCCATTAAGTGTTCATGCCCCCTCCCGAAAACAAACATGCGACCCCTCCCCCCCCCTCGAGAACCACAATGCCATGCACTCGTTTGTTGCTAATTACTATATTGCATATCCTTGCAAAGCGGCATTGTGGTTCTTGGGGGAAAGGATTCAAATATGGAAATTTCAAGTACCCATTGAAGCCTGTATTATATTTTTTTTATAAAAGCAAATTTTTGGGAATTATGTAAAGTGGATTTTTTTAAAACCAGCAAAAGGTAAACGTTGAGCATGTCGCTTTATATGGCGGAATGTTTCAAATTCACCCATTCTCAAGAAAACTATAGAAGGCGTCCTTCTTTCCTTATCCAGCAATGTCCTAGCTTTGTTTTTGACATTTGGGAATGGTGTATTGTTGATGGAAATTTACAGGTTTTGCTGACAAGATTATGTTACTAGTAGATTTGAGCGCAAAGCGCATTAAAATTTTGCAATTATAATTTAAAATCGTCAAATGTGCTTATTCCGATTTATGTCTATAGTATGCTCTTTTTTTTTTTTTTTTTTTTACTTCCCACCAAGTATTGTGGAAAATAAACTTGTGGTTTTGATGATAGAAGCAATAATGCGTATTGCAAGTCCTATTCATTATGCTGATATCGATGGTTAACCATTTGGGAATGAAATATACAGGGCGAGTCAAAAAAAAAATTGACCCTGATTGTGTCCGCCATTTTGAATTTTTAAATAATATATATATCTAACATATTTGGTATCTGCGGAAAGCTTATTTCATTATCTTTAATTTGCTGCAAAGGTCATTCCAATCGGTTAAGTATAGGCCGAGCTACAGTCTTTCGAATCAAAAATCTGCAGTGACTAAATAGCCTCCGATTTTCTTTTGGACACGAATTTCCTTCGCTGAACGCCGTTCATTTCATTAGCTCCAGACGAAAAGAATGGAGAGGACACCAAAACTAGCATTGACGCATCAGTTGTGCGTAGGATAATTTAATCCAAGCAAGCATTCGTACAGATGGAGGAACCAAAATAACAATGACATCCAACGAGATAAAGCCCAGGTTCCCGCGAATATGTGAAACACTCGCAGACTCGCATCTTTACCTGTAACAGTCCGGCCATTCCGGACGTTGGCTTCATTTCAATCAGACATCAAACAAGATAATGCCCAAGTTCCTGCGAGTATGTGAAATACCTGCGTACCTCACAGATTCGCATCAGAACCTGCAACAGTCCGGCCATTGCAGACGTAGGCATCATCTCACGCAGCATCCCACAGGACTATCCTCCGGACACTGCAAGTGTGCGCACACCACAAGCACAGCAAAGGTGCTAAATCCTGCAAGTATGCGATTCGAAGCAGAAATCGCAGATTTGCAACACAGGATTTCAACCCGGGATTTCAAACAAGAGAACATTGGTTCCTCGAAATAATTATGACTAAGAACAGTAGTATTTTGGCCTAAACGATTTAGAGCAATGGGCCTATCACCAATGTATGCAATTTACAGAGCTGAAGAAGGACCCCTTTTGCCAGCACAGTTGGCCTAAATATCACGTAAATAAACCTATATTACAATTTATATATGCCCTTAATCGAAGAAAGGATGAAAACTAATACAATTTGTGTAAACTTGTTGCCAAAATGTTTACATTTTCCGCCACACAAAATTTTGTGAATCAAAATTTGAACCAAATTTGGAAAAATCTCCAAAACAATTCACCAAGGACGCCTTATTGGATAATTAGATATTATCTAAATTACCCAACATACATTTTAGCATTAATTGTAACATATTTTAATGCATTTACAAAGAATCAACACATTACCAGCCATGTTTAAGACATTGCATCGACGTAACACTTCTTTACGACTATTTGGTAATTTTAATATCAACTGCATTTACTTAGCAAAATGTTCTGAAGAGATGAGGTTGACATAGACTGGCCATCATGAAAACGTTTAACCAACGATGCATTAAAGACAATTGTCAAGTCCATTTACTTAATTATTTGCAGTTTTCTTTGTTTGAGCTTACTGTAGATGATTTAAAGGGAAAAAGGATTTCAGCGTTTTGCTAATCCTAAACATCGAACAAATCATCAAAATCATGTTTTTTGTATTTTTGTTACTGGCATGGATATGCAAACATAACCTCAAGTGGTTGGCTTGAAATCCGTGTATTAAAGACAAGGCAGTACTTTTTATATCTCCGATTCTTTAATTTCTATACGTGCGATTCACATTCCGATTTGAATCAAAAAAGCCTTTCTCGGTTTATAATTCCCAGATTTTAAAGGAAATTTATTGGTATAAATCATGGCACATATATTAATGAAATATCCCCCTAAATATGACGTACATTACCAGATGGTTTTTCATGGTAATTGGAGTATTACTTGCGAAGAAACCACCATTTTCATGCTAATTTTTCGTAGCGAAGAAACGATTTGAGGAAGCCGTCATCTTTATTATTTCCGCTATCGTTTTGCCACAAGCCGTGTTATCCTTTCACACCAACCTATCGATGTTCGCTGGTGAGTCAAGTTCTGACCCGTACGAAAGACTATCGCGTTAATTTTAACATTGAAATTAAAAAT
Organism: Ophioderma brevispina; assembly: GCA_023653785.1. Lineage (NCBI taxonomy): Eukaryota > Metazoa > Echinodermata > Ophiuroidea > Amphilepidida > Ophiodermatidae > Ophioderma > Ophioderma brevispina. The sequence goes on along the minus strand of JAMKCH010040909.1, from coordinate 16,642 downwards.
ACAGCTTTAATTCATCGTTTTTCCTTTAAAATATATAAATCTATCAAAAGTGGCATACATTTGTGTGTAATTTTAGAAAATAAGCGTGGGATTCTTGAGGAATACAGTTTTTAAAATAAATTAGTAAACTCTTCAGCATACGAAAAGCGTTACTCGGTACAATTTTGAAAAGGTACGTCGATTTGCTGAAACCGCGCATTAGTGGCTTCGAATATGACCTTAGAGCTCGTTATTACCAGTTGAGGGATCCATCTTTTCCTTCCTTTTTTTTATCGCATTTCGTTTTCCCGCATCCAACTCAAATACATAGTGAACTAAAATATCACAAATATGTTCGAAATGCTGTAATCTAATTTAACTAAGGGTATTACTGAACATTGGTTTTCCCAAGTGAGACTCGGAGCTGGCGCAACCCCTTTCAAATTATCAATTTTATGGATTTTTGGCGTTTACGCCAACTAAAACCTTTGTTAATCACAAATTATAATCTAAATACCCCTCTTTACATTTTTCCAAATCATTGAGGTTTTAAAAAGTGTAGTTTTTTTGCAATAAAAATTTCCAACGACTTCGCTCTTATCCTTTGTGTGCTCACCGAAGTTCACAAGGAATGAGGCTTGTGGCAGACTGACTGAAGGCACTGGATATGTTTCGCTGGCTTCTGTTTCGGTATTTACGTGCGGCGTTGTTAATTTGGTACAGGGAATAAAGATGGCAGCGTTGACGATTGGGCACAACCGTGTATTTGTCGATAAATATGGATTTTTTGCATCTATGCGTGTAGGAATCAACTTAAAAATTTTCAGTAGGTAGTTTTTTTGCAACACGAACTATATAGGTCGCGGTAAAAAAAGGTTAAGTCTATCCCACGATGTTGCGTTAGCGTAATATTGTGCACCATGATCAATACAGTTTGACCTCATCCACAACAAAAACATGATTGATCTTTGTTTATTCTGTGCTACTGTAACCACAATCAGCTGTTTATTGTAGATTTTGAGGAGAGTCATCCGCAATATGTCTATTACGGGAGACGGTATGAAAATTTCCTCAAATACTTCATTTTTTTCAAAATGTTTTCACTATTTGGTGATTGTTTCTTTATTGGAATTGTGAACAACACTTATCCTGATTTATAAGTTTAAAACAAATATATTTCCACATTTTTCGATTCTCTCGCAATATCGCTGCTAATCCCTTTAACTTACTGAATGTATTTATGTTCGAATATGCACCTGTTTTCAAATCCTGGATTTGAAACCTAATCATATTTCAGACTGGGAAAATGACTGCCAAACTTGACCAGCGAGAAGAACACCATACATGTTGCATCACAATGCTTCATTAACGTGAGACCTGCGGTTATACATACTGGCACAAATGAAAAAGTCGCAGTTCCAAGAACAAGAAAATACAGTTTTGTTGGGTATCTGCAGACCATTACAAAGGTTTGGTAAGCGTCCTCAACCCCCGATCGCTCCACAACACAGTCACCCCGGCAAGGAGCCGATTGACGATCTCGCCAGTACGATGTAAACGTTACGACCCCTCGAACCTGAAAAGAAAAATTAATCAAAGCAGGAATGGTGTTCTTGTGAAGGCTCAGATTCCTTATAAATATATAGCAATGAGTATTGTGTAGTTCCTAAAATTGCGCAAACCAAATTACATTACAGGAAAAAAGCCTCCCGAAAATAAAAATGGCTGGCACAATGTTGATTTTGAAACATGACATAAGACTAACGCTAATACATGAAACCGCTAATACGGAATGAATGACATTTAAATAAATTTTCTATACAAATGCACCCGAGATAAAAATGCAAAAACTATAGTCGATACAAGCCCATATGTCCCCCAAACCAATTGCATGGATGTATAAGCTCTGATGTATGAGGGGCAAAAGTAAAGCTAAATGAGAGTAGCATCACTGCCAGGCCAGTGTGGGATTTAAGAATGGCAGGCTTTCAATATTTTTCCTCACCTTATGCAGGTGCATGAATGTCCAAATGAACACCAAATACATTTAGATAGACATGTACAGAGTAAGTACAAGAATCTGTAGGCGATTTAATTAATTTACACGTGGTAAACGTACAACAAAAGTTAAATTCACACTTGGCCACAGGAATACTATTGAATATCAATTGAAAGAAAGCATGAAGAACGCAAATAATTGTATTATTATAATACATAGCAAAGTTTCACTTTACAATTTTTTTGGCACCCAAAACATTTTATTGGGATAGAAGACTCCAATTGGAACCAGGAGAATATTTATGCTATGAGCAAAATCAAAACCTAATCAAGCTGACGGAGGACAGTGACAGTGAATCGGAATCAGATGATGATGACTGAATGTAAGCGAAATTTTTAACTCATAATAACGATAAACTGTAGGCCTATGCACCATGGTTTATTTCATGAAAAGTTTGCAAATGTATGACAAACATTACCTTTTGCACACAAGACCTAAATTTAGGTCGGCATAACATTAAACTACCGATTATACCTGAAGTGAAAGACCCTATTCTAAACAATTGACGCCGCACAAACTAAAGAAGGACGGGCATATGAGTTTGGATCGACTATAAACTTTAGAAATGAGACCCCTTATAAATAAAGCAGGCATAACATTATTTTAAAACGCGCCAGAAAATTAATAATCAAGGGTAGGACATGCCAAACTAAGCATCAACGAGAAAACAAATCGGCATCAAAATCCGTTCGTAACTAGTGTTTTTTAACGACTGTACGGTACATGGAAGGGCGCGTTTACACACATCGGACGAAGACCTGACTAATGCCATAACGACCGTCACAGGAAAATGCATTTTATGCAGCAAAGTTACAAATCCGCTAATTTTGGACGACAATTTTTATCAAAAATTATCATGGTATTGCTGAGGATCCCTTACAGAAGGAATGAAGGGGTCAATAATAATGACACTGGGACCGAGGCAGAAAAATAGTGCCAACCAGATATTATGCCAGGAAAAGATCCTAAAATAATAAGTGAGCCCAACATTGAATTTTGTAAAACGTGCCCCCCCCCCAAATACTCATAATAGATACGACAAGAAGATGAATTGAACCCAAATACTTAGGAGAGCGCGTTTACGTAATCGGACGAAGACGTGGCTAAGGCTATAAACGGCATCACTACCATGGAGCGGAGATATATCACTAACCTCGACGGATTTTGACGCGGACAGTATTTAACAAAAATATCATGGTATTACTGAGATCAATCAAAACATGATAATCATTAATAAAATTACACTAGGGGAAATTGATCCCAAAAAAAGTGGATATAAAGAAACATCAAAATGTTCCACATTGTACCAAATATTTACCAATAAGGGGCCAATAAAAAACGAGCGTAACATTAAATGTAGTGTCAAGAAATGAAAGGGTAGGCACCGGACATTTGTAACATAGCCACAATATTGGAAATTTTGAAATAAAAGGCTGGATAATCCTAATTTCCATTTTTAATCCAAGGGACAATTTTGTCTTTAATGTCTATCCTAAAAATTGGTCCACAATTAACTTACATATAGGAGACGTTAATTGAATGGCATAACAAAACTATTTGCTGGCACGTTTGCAATTACATATTTACATAATACCTATGGCCGCCATATTGGATTTTCAGATGAATTTCAGTCGATTCCCTAGATTTGCTGCATTTATAAACCGCAGGCAATTGTGTCCAAAAACTGAAGTTCCAAAACAAAAAATTATACAATTATCTTACATAAAAGACATAGTAATTATATTGCTTTGACTGGTTTGTTCTGTTGAAATTGAAAAATGGGTGACCCGGTCTATGTACACCAACAAGCTGTGGTGTACAAAAGAAAAATTAAGCATAATAGGCCGACAATTCCTGACGACGTGAAATAATTAAATCAGTACTGAGAATCAATAGTGAATTTAACCTAAAAAATAGTGAATCGCACAATTTCCCCTTGGAAAAAGTACTCCAAAGAGAAAATTTGATCCTACCAAATATACTAAAGAAAAATCTCCTTTAGCCATAGAAAGGTGCGCAACGTTGACCTGGAAAAGTCTGTAAACCTACACTTTTTTGCGCTGTTTATTGTTTGAAAGGCAAGTAACAAACGGCACAAAATGAGAGGAATCAACTGAACAATGCAATGTGACCTGAAAATCATGCAAATCTAAGACATTATTAGCACCAAAGAATATGCCCCACACTGTACTATTTTTTAGTCCCCCAAGCTATTTTAATTAAAATTTAACAATTTTAGTGAGAAAAAACTTTCATACTTGTGGCTACAATACAAGATAATTTGTTAAGATTAATAATAAGAAAAAGGATGATCGACCGGTTCATAACGGTATAATCCATAGTTCTAATTACCCATCAACGTATTAAAATTAAATTAATTTGGAATGTTAATACTTTATGTATGATGGAAAAAAACAAAAAAAAAACTAATAAAATCTGAATTGCAATGCATAGTGAATCAAAACGAGAATTGAATGGACACTGAAAATTTAGATCTGCTGAACAAAAGCAGTACTTGGACCACGAGTGCCAGTACCATAGGCCTGTACTATTGAAACGCCGGATTAAGGTTCAACCTCGCGTAACCATAACATAACATAAAACAATTAGCATTGTTGGCGCTAATTCAATCTAGATCATAGCGCAAGTGTTACAGCCACATATTAGCATGGAAAAAGGTGAGTCTTAAGATTAACAACGAAATTGAGAGATATGCCAGTTTCTCTAATAGTACGAGGGAGATTGTTCCAAGACTTTGGACCAGCGACGCTAAACGACTTTTGCCCTACGACCTTGTTTGTTCTTGTTACATTAAGGCGGTTAATGTCTTGAGCAGAAAACGCAAGGTTCTTTTGAGGAGCATAAGGCGACAGCAGATTAGATAATAAGCAGGAGCAGTAATGTTTCATGCACTAAAGACAAAAAGACAGAGTTTATATTGAATCCTTTCCCTTATGGCAGCCAGTGAAGTTCTTTAAGTGCCGGGGTTATATGGTCCCTCTTGGATATGGAGCATACCAGCCGTGCAGCATTGTTCTGCAATCTGTGAACCCTGTTCAAAGTCATATTCTGTAGCACAGGAAAGAAGAAGATTACCGTAGTCAAGACGATAGTGACTAAAGCCCTGACCACACTATGGAATAGTTTCTTTGTCCAAGTAAATTTCTTTTATTCTACGGATGTTCGTAACTGGAGAGTTAGGCGATTGACAGAGACTGGATGCCTGTTTAGTCATAGTCTATTGCATCAAAAATGACCCCAGTTACGGAAACAGACTGCGTTTGGTTCAATACGCGCATCACCGATTTCAGTTACACAGGTGGCAGTTTTAGAAAATATGGTGATCCAAGTGTAATGAATTATGTTTTGCTCTCGTTTCATTTAAGCTTTTTCCAGTCCATCCAGTTTGTTGAAGTTCAGAAATACAAACTTGAAGCTTCTCAATAGCATGTTGCATTGCACCAGTTTTTTTTTGGATCAAAAGAACGTACAACTGTGTGTCATCTGCGTAGAGATGAAAGTCCAACCATGACGAACGGTGATCTTACCAAGGGGAAGTGTGGTTGATGATAAACTTTAAGGGACCTAGGATAGAACCTTGTGGCATTCCATAATCTAAATCAACGGGAATCAGAGTAGTTGTTGCCATGAAACCGACTTTGTCTATCCGAAGGGTAGGATTTGAACCACTGGAGAGCATTCCTGATTTCCCAGCTCAGTATTTCAATTCTCTTAAGCAGTACATCATTGGTCCAATGGGTCAAGGCGGCGACAAGTCCAGTAACACCAGTAAAACTATATAGGACTTGTCATCGCCTTGAGTATAATCTCTTTACTTTTACATTGCAGTTTCCAGTACTGTTTATGAGTCTTATATGCAACTGGTAAAGCTCCTCGAGATTGTGTGCAGGGACATGTGTTGTTTCATTTGTGGCATCAGCTTTTCATGAGCTTGCGACAAATCGCATATTGGATACAGGCCGATAACTAATAAGAGCATTGTGATCCAAGGAAGGTTTTTTCAAAATCGGTATATAATATTGGCTGACCAAGACGAATTAGGAAGATTGCCAATTAAATAAGAGATGCATTTATTTATGATTGAAGTTATGAGCAGGCAACAAGGTGTTTCCAAAGATTGTCCTTTTAGAATGCCACGTAGGAATAGTGTCAAGGGTACGCGATATGGCGCTGCATAAAAAAGTTTGAGTACCAACACTACAAGGAAATTAAAGCATGCTAATCCACCAAGGGCTCATTTCAGTATAGATGCCTGTATGGGCATATGGTAAACCAGAGATTACGATGCAAGTGCTGGTATTGAAAAACCAAAAAATAACCGGTGTGGTGTGAATTGCACACTAAAATGGTGAATAAAAGCAATTAACTGCGCCATTGGCATTGAATATTTAAAACCGCGAAACAATATCAAAAATAGGCACCGTGTATGGCCTAGACATTGGAAACTGCGCCCGCATATAAAACTTCCTACACGAGAGTTATTATAAGGAAAAGCAAGACTTAAGCATGTTTTGGAATCAAATAACTGAAGCCTATTGACCAATTATTCACATCAAATATGTTATGAAAGGGGCGTTGAACTCGAGAAAATAAGCTTGAATTCAAAATTTGAGATTTGAATAGAGTTAACTGGCCTTAATTACATCAATTGATAGACGCAGCGGTCCATTGGTTCGAACTAATTAAATGTCCCTTGCCTGAACACCAACACTAACCATTTCGCCCTGACCCTTCATTAACAAAACGATAGCAATTGATTTAAAATTTGGCTCGGTGCATGGCAAGGCCAAATGCCAAAAATAACTCCGATTGTAAACAACATTTCATTGGAAGTGAAAAGCGTTAAACACATAGCTTGACTGACAAAAAACGGTTGCCAACCAAAACAACCGAGTGGTCGTTTAGTGCTCAATTGGTGGCAGGATTGATTCGATTTGATACAAAAGATTATAACAAGGGTTATCTCACCGTTTCACTCACTCGCTGTTCAACAAAGAAGTAGCAAAACTCAATCGCACTGAAAACAAGTTTTCGTCTTCCAGAAGTAAATACGCAGGCTGACAGTATGCAGAGTCCGCATAGGTCTTGCACCATGGTCTCCGCCGGTGTATTCCATTAGCAAACTCATGAAACGAACCCCTTCAACTGGCGTGGATCCTTTCGAGGATAATTAAGTTTAATTAACAGCTTTGTAACATAGCAAGTAAGTGTAGAGTATAGCATACGATTGATGAGAAAATCTCCTCAACCACACGTAAACCTGTCCCCACACAACGCCATCGACAATAATTATACAAAAGTTTAATATGAGAGAGGAAAACCATCCTACACACTAACCCTGATGATTGTGACCGACAGCTGCGAAGCCCATAAGCTACAAGGACCACTGCATGATCCGATTGGCTACTGAAGCCTGAAGATGAGGTCGTGATTGGGACAAAGGCGATTGAGGAGCTATTTAAGCATAACACTCCTCGGCGATCAATGGAGCTTAAGAGCAACACCAAGGCCGCGAAGTGCTTCTTTCCTTCCGCACAGTCGCACAACTAGTTTTTCCTTACGATGAACTTCGGAAAAATTAATGTGAATTCGTGGACAGAGCGAAAAACGACTACTTGATTCAACGACTGTAGCTCGGTCTAGACCTAACCGATGTGATGATCTTTGCCGTAAATTCAGTATGACCCCGCTTCAGATGATACCAATATGTTAGATTTATATTAACTTTAAAAAATTCAAATGGCTGACACAATCAGGGTCAAGTTTTTTTTGACTCACCCTGAGTTGAAGGCTAAAATTTAAGGACAGTCTACGTGGATCACTGGGGGCTGCATATCTACTCGTACTCGTTGGTGCATTGTGGGATAGGAATTTCGGTAAAAAATGATTACCGGTAGGAACCCCAGGATCCGCGTAATCATTCTATCGGTCGATCTCATAGCGTTTACAAAGGTGGACGCACCCCGGGAAGTAATAATAATTTTTTCTACAAATAAATTCTCTCAATGACAAAAATCAGTTTTAACGATTCGTGTGGTCCAAATTTTCTTTAAAATGAATGAAAATGTGATCTCCTTTTTTCCCCGCTGAATATCAGTGGCCAACGGATGTACACCACGTTCCATTGACTCCAGCAAATAATGGCTATTGATAAGTAAATCTGCCGCCCGTTAGGACAGCGAACTTTTGAGATTCCTCTGGAACTGCAGAACCATTGTTATTGTCTAGACGTTGAAAAGCTTTCAGGTTTTATCCGCCACCCGATTTAGATTGAGCTATAGCCTCGCTCACACATAAAATAAAACTTGAGTTCAATAACTTTGACCGTAAAGGAAACGAAGATGAACAAAAATCATGAAAGACTGTTGTTTGGTAAACTGTGACCTAACACCTCGGTGCAGAACCAAGACCCATAACTGTAGGACCTCTTTTCTATTCAATTTGAAAGTTTGTTTGGCACCGGTTTACCTGCATTTCATATGGGTGAATGATTTTCGATTTCTGCTAATGATGCAGTAAATTAAACAGAAATAGGTTTACGCGGCAAATTTCGGGTTTGGTTCTGCACAAAGATGTTAGGTCGCAGTTTGCCAAAGAACTTTACTCTCATGAATTTTGTTCACCTTTGTTTTCCTTTCGAATAAATGATGAAATTTAGGGTCAAAGTTAATTGAACACACGGTAGCACCTCTAACTTTATTTATTCTTGGAAGAGGACAGGTAATCTGTGATCCACATAATGAAAAATAGTTTGATCTAAATCGAGGTGGTGGTATAACACCTGAAGTATTTTCAGCTGCATAGATAATAACAATGGCTCTGCAGTTCCAGATGAAAAAGGAATCGGAAGTGTTTGGTCTCTGCATACCGAGCAGATTTACTTATCAATAGCTCCATTATTTGCTGGAGTCAATGAATCATGATGTACGTCCGTTGGTCACTGATATTGAGGATAAAAATTAAGATGATATTTAACTGATTTTTGTAATTTTAGGAAAAAATATTTCAGAAGAACTATGTACTTCCCAGGGGTGCGCCAACTTGGTCTATATCCGAGCATCTCAGTTCAGTTTATTTTACCATAGGAAGTAATACAATCAATGCAAATGAAAAAAAAAAATGGTGGGAAAACCATACAGAGTAAAACTCGAAATAATGGTCACCCTTAAATTATGTGTAATTAAATTAAGTCTTAAACTACGTGCAAAGACTAAGACAATCACATGTACGATAGACAGATGCAAGACAGGACAAGACAAGTGTGGCAACAAACAAATGGCAAACATGTATGTAGACATATTATTAATTAATTAAAACAAAAGGTAACGCAGCACATCTATAGGCGAATAATGTGTCCAGGGTCGGAAAATGTTGCAAATAAGCTCCCCGGCCCAGGACACATCAAGAGCACACAAATGTTACTGCAAACCATTAACTTCTATTCCATTACCACAAAATCAATTTATAAACAACATAGGACATGGATTCAGAATTGACTGAGGTTTTAGTGCCAAAGTGTGGAAAAAATCATATCGGAGCAAATATAACCATGTTTAATTTTTAAGATGTAATTTCTAGGGTAAAATTGTTCATAGATTATGTATTTTTAATCGAAATCCATGTATCATACACCATTTTGCTACAAAATATTGATTTGTGGCCAATTTTGTCTGAAAATCACACTCTTCGGGTGACAAAAATGTGCACCTATCAACTTTGAATAATTACAGAGTCTACAAAATACATATATATGAGCCTTTATAATGTTAATATATCAGTTAAAGGTAATAATTTATGGATTCAAGTATTTGTTTTATAAATTATTTCAGAATTTGCACACCAGAACCATTCAAATTTGACATGTCCCGTGACAAACGACATTCAAAATTTAGCACTTTCGAACAAATATTTAGATTTGCACAATCACATATCTGGAAAGGAAGGGGCTACAGTGATGATTTACCTGTCAGTTAATGCAGAATTTAATGAGCTTCAAAATGATACCTAACTTGGTTCATTTAAGTAAAGGAATAATTTCAAAAATACAAAACAATGTTTCCCCTACCCCTTGATTTTTACAGTACGTTAAAAAAATACTTTCATTTAATAAAATTGGAATTACGAGAAAACTAAAAGAGAACTATAGGCTTGAAAATTTAATCGATTATGCCCACAGCAAGTCCCTACATAGTTATGGAATTAACTTTTTTACTCACTGTCTAAAATTGGGGAATTTTTTTTTTTCAATTTGCGGAATCCAAATTTTACCTAAAATTGGGCGTTTCGAGAACCCGCAAAAAAAAAAAAAAAACAACCGAAAAGGTAAGTAAAAAGAAAGATGAACCGAAATTAACTTATTGATAACTTGCTATAAGATTGTCTTTTTTTTAGTTTTAAAATGTTTATATAGGATGAGTAAAGAATGAGAGGAGGAATGGATTTCCCAAAAAATTCCTTGCCTTCTGATCGTATTTCTAGCAAGGGGCTATTTATTCGACGAAACGATACAGGCTCATCAGTGCACCCATTGGATTACACGCTTTTTATTCCGTTATCTCATACGTTTATACTCTGACGGACTAAAGCGGATCTCAACGGGTGCATGAGCCGTTTTGTTTCGTTTTCGTCGAATAAAATAAGGCCTAGCAAGGTCTGGTTTTCAAATTAGGGAGTGGTCCGTACATACTGACGAGTAAAGAATTTGATGAATTATGTGTTGACTTTAAAGGGGCATTTCGTGATCCACAGCCTCGTCGCCCTACTTACCTAACAAAAAGTTGAAATGTTATATCATCTGAACCGCTAGCCTTAGTAATCCATGTGTAACGTAAAAGTACGTGCAAATTTGGCCGTATCGGTAAGAAATTAGCAATGTTGTATTTTTCTGGTCCGTAAACGGACAGAAATTAAGTCACAGTGGGGCCGTGGGAAACAACAAATTGCTTCTAACACCAACCGCAAGATCCGAATCAAATCATATTTTGGGAATAAGGCTTTTGCTCAAGGAATCCAGTGACCAATGAATAAAAAGAAGGTGCCTTAAATCCGAATGCACCTTTAATAAAGTAATCTGAAAAAAATATCCGGGAAGTAAATTGATTATGGTATTTCTATATAAAAATGTCAAGTTTGGAGTCCGGTGGATGGTCATAAACAGATTAAAGTATTAAGTGCTAGCAAATAAAGACGGAGTGTGTGCTAAATAGGGGGAGTTAGTTCACATACGAAGAAGTTTCTTTTCTTTTTTTGTTTTAATATGGATGCGATGAAGAAAGCATTTAAGCATCTTTTTATCTTTGGCCTCGTGGCCAAGATGAAATTCACAGTTTCATCGGTTTGCAAACGTTGGGGCAATAATTTTAAAATATGTTGTAATTAAACTAAAAGGGTCTGCTTTTTAATTTCAAGAGGACCCTTTAAAAATCCTTTTTGGGAGAGCGTGGCCTAGTGGTTAGTGGTGCTTGCCTTGGCGCAAATTTCCCGGGTTCGACAATCCTGTGGACACTTGCTGGTATTTTATTTGTGTGTATTCAATCTGGATTATGATCTGTATACCAGTCTATTTTAAAATCAGAATCGCCCCCCCTCTTCCATGGTTCACTTTGGAATTGGTCAAATGATCATGAAAGTTCCCGTGCCCTTTGGAGGGGACGTTAACCTTCAGTCCTGTGTACCGAGAGTCACAACTGTACGTATATATCGCAGCCATTCGAATAAAGTCGGATTAAAAACCCCCTGATGTTCCCACCCGCCCCACCTTAAAGCGGGCCATAGGAACGTCCGTATCATATATAAATACGCCGTGCCGAATCAGCTTACACAGCTCAACTAATATAACACCTAAAACCATTACTAATGACTTGCACGAACGAACGAACAATCGCTTTGGGAATACCAGCGATTAACCTGTTTCTTTGGGAAGAAGCAAACAATTTGAAGGCATAATTGTAAGGAATCAATTAACATATCAGAAATATCGATTCATAAACATTTTAAAATTCAAATTAAACAACTTACAAAGCCAAGAGTTTTATTTTTCTTCATATAGAATTAACTTCCTTCTATACAGTTCATTTTTTAAATAGACCGGTCAAGTGTAATCCTATTTTCAATATCGGATAATTTTGGAAAAACAAGTTCATCCAAAATGAATTACAATCATTTGACTACATGCTTCGGCAATAATACCTAATCCCATGTTTAAGAGGCCCACCTTCATGTCATATCGTGCCGACCATTTGTTTACAAAATCTAACACAATAATTCCCGATTGGCAATCATTCAGTCAGGTAGTCGAGTCATGGCAATTAAATTGAATTGAATATATTTCATTTCATCGATATTTGCTTTATTTGCTTTCTTTTTTCCTTTTTCTTGTAGAAACCTGGATATAACACATAAAACATCCCAAATTAAATGTATTTTTGGATTACAAGATGTATTCTCATGGATTTCCTTTGAACGCAAGAATTTTACATTTGTAAAAAGCGACCTTCATTTTCCCCAAAATCCAGGTCCTCTTGGTTGCTACTGATACTATTTTAACTGAGTATAACCAGTCGAGATAAACTTTTGGATGTTTTTAATGGCGCAAAATATCCATAAAATTGAACCCTTGTTTTTTTAAATTTAGGTTGTTTTTTTGTTTTGGTTTTTTCGTTTTTAAAATTATTTTAACTTCCTCATAAGAATTTTTACACCTACCATATGCATTTCACACACAATCTTTATATTGTTAGACACATTTTGCATTTTTTGCTGGAATCAGAAGATCGAAGAAATCATCAAAACTCAGATTTTTGCATGTCTATAACGTGTGTTCCTAACTTATCCTGAAGTGATGGACCAAAATGCACCTAATAAGGACAAATCGGACATGTTAGTCACACTGTCCATACGGACACTACTTACTTCCACACATTGAATGGGGATTCAGCACTGTTTTCTTAGTTTTCTATCAATTTTTCAGTTCGAAAAACCAACTTAGGAGAATTCTATTCTACAGACTTACCCTTCACTTTAAGCTTTTCCAGCAAATTTTTAATATTTTGATATACCATTCGGGTAGGATCACTGATAGTTTCATAAACATAAACATGGTAATTGAACAGGTCAAGTGGTGGCTTGCGTGTGGTACTTGAGAAAGTGTCCAGTCGTGTGAAATCGAGAATCCATTTGTCGCACAAAGAAACGGGCATTATTGGTACTGGATAACAGTCTATGGAGGGTGGGGAGAGAGGTTCGCTCACTTCTCAGTGAAAAAGCAGGTAGGAAAAATATCTGTATCATGGCAGAGTTTTCGCTCTAAACTGAAGAAGAATTTCATTCATATCCGTAAAGCGATCAGCACGAAAACAAATTTGTGGGGTCCATAGAAAACCCCCCGTCAGAGATTTGGACATATATATTTTTTTTGTATGTGGTATAACACTAAATTTGATAGTCACCTAAAATACGCACTTCCAAAGATTGAGATGAATCGATTGTTTTTTTTTCATTTTGGTGTAGTAAATGTTTTGTGTATTAAAACAGAGATGCCATGGATACTGTGTATAACCATTCAGTCCAGAAGAAGCGTACAAGTAGTACATTTAAGTTATAATTTCCACAATGCAATGCAAACTTTTTAAGACATACAACGTTTTTAACATCTCACCCGGGACAGTTTATTTTACAGTCTGAAGCTGCAATCTTCACTACACATAGAGTTTAAACCTAGCAACAAAATGTATGTGCGGATTTTTTGATATCAGTTTTTCAAATGAAAGGATCTTAATTAAGAAAATTGATATGACGTCCATCATGATATTTTTTTTCATAATTAAATTTCGACACATGCAATCACATTTGACAACTGGAATTTGTTTATAATGTTTGTCATTATTTCTGAAATTAGTATCCTTTCTCTCTCAAAACTGATAATCCTGCGAAAATCGTATACAATTCTTTTGCATTTCTTTATCATAATCGGCGCACTGCCACCGATTAAGATCGGCAGTGTCAAAGCTCTGCTGGGCCCCCTAAAATATTCCTCAGCCCCCCCAAAAAAGAAATCAAATACAACAAACAAAATGGTGAAAAAAGTGTTTGTCCCCCCAAGATTTACGGACCAAGTGTCCCTTTCAACACACACCATCATAGGCCCAGGACACTGGGACCCTACAACAATTTTTTTTTTTTTTCTTCTGCAAAATGCGAATGGGCCCCAGGTTGGTTTCCGCGAAGTCAAATCCTTTTTCCATCAGGCCCCTCTATCAATTGGAACAGTTCCACAAACACTTGTAAACCGGGGGCTGGTGCAAAAAGGGGCCCTGAAATTGTTGACCCTTCAAAGGTGGGGCCAACGAAAAACTCAACCTAAATTTGCCACTGCTACGAGAAATTAAATCATGTTCATTTTAAAGGGCCTATCAGCAAATACCTGCATGTGTATTTTTTCTTTGCTAGCACAAAGGTGTTATTTTTCTTGTAATTGGATTATTTTAAAAGGCATTTTTATTCCACATATTAGAAACGGTGCCGCAAGGGGTCTATATTCGCAATTGGTCCGTTAGGGGTGTATTTTCATCAACTGAAACTAGTATAACATTTTCACCAACTGGTTCCTTTAAGGGGTATATCACTCAAATTGGTCCCGTTAGGGGCAGGGCGTAAATCCGGGGATGGGGGGATATATCCCTCCCCCAATATTTTGATATTGTCATACGATCACCCCCCCCCCCCCCCCAATGTTAATGCCCATTCATGTTTTTGACTCGCAAAATCAACCTCATATTTACCATAATAGTTTTAAAAATGGTAAATTTCGCGCTTGCTGCGTGCGTTTTTGTTTTATTAAATTATATTTAATGATTTTAGCTTCTAACAGCCTGTCTAAAAAATGGTCAATCAAAACCGATTTTTTTTCAATATTATATCTCAAATTAAATTGTTTTGTCCATGACATTAAAGAGAAAAGACCAGGCTTTCCAGGATTTTTTGTTTCATCATCTCATTTGCTTGTTTCAATTGAGAGATAACTCTAATTTAACGCGAAACACCAAAAACGAGTTTGTGCCACTTTCTGGTTGGGTGAAAATGGTGAACGAATTAGTTAAACATAAGTTATTCATATTTGAAACAGATATGGATTTTTTTTTTAAAAGGGGATTCACTTCATAAAGAAACTCTAAAACATAAAAACATTTTGTAATGGTGGAAGTTATCATCATAAGTTCTGGCTTTTAGACAAAGTGAATAACATCGACATACTGTTGTTTGTTATAAATAACAATGACGTACAGCAACCTGGAGGGGAGAGTTTTTTATGCCGGGTCTGAAGTATCCTGAAACGCAATTCCTACCAACACCTGATACTTTGCTTCCAATCAAATTGTTATTGACTTCAACAATTAGTAAATGCAAAGAGAGTGCATAATTTTCAAACCATTTCTGTTTTGATTTGGGGTGTTTATTGTTGTTGCAATTACTTCCAACTGCAATGATTTTACAGATACAAAATTCAAGTTCCATTTTCATTGACGTTCAATAATAATTTGCATTTTTATTCGTTAATGAAAGAGTATATTTCATTGAACTGATTATTGTTTGCACTATAAAACTTGTGGTCGATAAAACTAGACTTCCTTTAATGTTTCTTTCATCTGTGTTTTGTTCTTTGTCAAGTTGCAATCTTTTGTACGCTTCAAGACAGCATGGTATAACTGCGCGAACACCCATGCATACAGTGGCACAAAATTGTTTTGGTGTTATCGCACTAAATTGATTATATCTATAGATTTTGACAAAAGCAATAAGATGACACAACAAAACCATTCTGAAGTCTGATCTTTGTTCTTTATATTATAGGCCAAGTAAGAATGCCTTATTTTAAATTTTTTAACATTTAATAATTATAACCGATTTGTTTTCTGATTGTACATTTTTGAGACAGGCTGTAAATGGCAACATTTTTTCACGCGCGCACATGTGCTAGTAATGGATCTTTTCAGCAACCCCATTTCCTTCATAATTTTATCGACCCCATCCCCCCCAATTCCAAAAGAAATTTACGCCACTGTTTATGGTCACTTTCAGAACCCCTGAATGTTATAACAAAGTCCCGATTTTAGAAGGACTTCAATATTTGAGAGCCTATTCACACAGTGATTGTATATGGACACTCTTGTATATGCAAACAAAGCATGATTTGTTTTTCAAATTGAGGGCCCGCCCTCCTCGGGAGTCAGCTATGGCACGCTCCACGTATCAATTATGGCGGTTCAGTCGTCTTTATCTCGAGGTTTACCACCCGCTGTATGTCGAGTTTCCATCGCTGCCTATCCCAGTTTTGGAACTTATGTTCCGAGTTTTTCATAATCAATTCCAGAATCAATCATTTAATTTTTTTTAAAAACTGGACGACGTTTTTTTCAACATGTGCAAACTGGACATGAATTTTTGTGTCGCCCTGACGAATTTCAGGGAGGCACCTACTATTCCAAATTTTTGTGTTCCGTCCGTATGTCCGTATGTCTGTCCGTATGACTCGTTTAAAAACCCTTTTTTAAATGCTCTGCCGGCTAATCTATCCCCAATTTACTT